>JAVJIF010007785.1:0-226318 GCA_038442645.1 Agave tequilana | reverse complement strand
TTATCAAGAGTGTTTTAGAAGTGATTTTCTTGAGTTTTTCCTCCACCATTTCAATCCTTGTTTTCTCACACAAACACTTGAGCTATCCATTAATATATTCATCCTATAGGAGTGTTATTGTGAGAGTATTATTGTGATCAAAGTGTTTAGATCACCAAGAGTTCTTTCTTGTACTTTGAGGAGGCGGACGGTTGTGTTCGCGGTGTTTCGAGTTCGTGTGTGCACTCTTTGTTTGAGGTGCGGCCTCGGCGAGCTAGTGGGCTTGCGGTGTGTACGGGACTAGAGAGTCCAAGGAGTTCAAGTGTGACTCGCCTTGTAGGTGTTTGCAGCACTGAGTGATCTGGTGGGATCGGTTTTTAGTGGAAATCCTTCATAGTGTTGAAGGCGGGGACGTAGAGCAAGTATGCTCGAACCTCGAAACATCTCCCGTGTTTGCGATTGCTCACTCTCTATCTCTTACTCTTGTTTATATCTTGCATGCTTTTATTGCTTTCATCTTATATGCTTGATATATATTGTGAGCTTAATTGTTATATGCTTGGGGATTGTTTGCTAACACTTGTATTCAACCAAGAGAGCCAACGCGGCACCTTACTCTTATTTAGAGGAATCTTGAGGAGTTAGTCCAGAGCTCTTCACGTGGGAATCCGGCTACACTCTTGTATTATACGTGTGTTTAGTGTAATAAGTTTTTTAATTCCGCATTAATTGATCATTGATTAGCCATCACCTATTCACCCCCCTTCTAGGTGATTTACAGTGTCCTTACATGGTGGAGCACTACTCGTGACTCACCAAGTACATCTTTAGCTACTCTTTTAATGTAGCTAGCATTTTGTTCCATGTTATATTGGGATCATCTTGGACTTTTCAATCTGCTTCTGTACTACTCGATCTATAAAAACTCCTTGGTTACTTTCTTTTAACTGCCACCACTTACTCTTAGGATCTAACTTAGTTTAATCTTTCTAAATTTCCTTCTAATCTGAATATTTAAAATTAAGAGTTTATATTGGGTACTACACTCTCATCCGGTACTACCTTACAATCCATACAACAACCTCTATCTAGTTTTTTAGTTAAAAAGAAATCTATTTGGCTCGCACTTGATCCACTACTAAAAGTGATCAAGTGAGACTCTCTCTTCCTAAAACCAAGTATTCGTAAGATCAAATCATATGACAAAGAAATCTAGAATCGAGTTATCTGATTCATTTCTTTCCAAAAACCAAATTCTCCATGTGCATTATCAAACCATAACGACTAGTTCCTACTTGCCCATTAAGGTCACCCTGCCTATGAAAAATTTTTCTTTAATGGGTATACCTTACACAATCTCATCTAAATCCTCTCAAAATTGACGCTTACTTGACTCATCAAGTCTTACTTGTGGTACATAGACACTAATAACATTAAAAATCTCCCTACCTAAAATAAGTTTAACTAATAAAATTGTATCACCCTTTCTCCTAACCTCTACTACATCCTCAAATAATTATTTATTTATGATCACACCACCCTATTACGATTTCTATCTCTACCAGTATACCAAAGTTTTAACCCTAAGGCTCTATAATTCTACCTTTTTCACCTACCCACTTAGTTTCCTTCAGACACAAAATACTAACATTCCGTCTAACATAACATCAACTAACTCTGCTAATCTACCTGTAAGAGAATCTATGTTTCATGATACTAACCTAATTCTATATCCATGAGCTAACTTCTTTATCTGCTCATTTGCTCATAAAAGTGTGGGAACCTTACTCATTGACATCACATTCGGGCGCCGATGTGGCGCGTCGTTTCTGAACGACGATCTAGCAACCCTTGCCCACTTTTCATTACACCTGGGCTCCAATGTAGCGCGTCGCTCAGTAGGGCACGCCCCAACGAAATTTACTTCTTGATTCATGTTCATAGTATGTGACAATATTTTACGTTGGTTGTCACAAGCCTATCACGACCCTCCTCTTTTATCCTGACTTGAAAAAGACAGTGAACGGAATACTGGTAGAGTTTGCTAGCATATCTAATTATGAAAGATAAAATCATCGACACCGTTGCAACATATACCGTAGAGTGGTTATGCACTAAGATGGTCGTGTTTCATCATCATTACACAAAAGCTGTTGGATCTTTCCTCGAAAAGAAATTAGATTGTAGTAGGTTTGAGATCAATAACACTAATCTTTGATGATTGGAATATGTATAACCTACGTTATTTGTTAGTACTATAATGTTAGTTGGCTGCTAGTTGTCAGATCATGACATCTTGACTTTTTGCAGTGATAGATTACGACTAATGACTTGTCTCATAATAAATTAATTGTCTTTGTTTTTCGCACCAGTCAACGGTCCTCTTTGTCAGGTTAGCCCCACTTGTCAAAGAATATTACACAGTTGTACTCAAAAGAAAAAAATAATAAATCACAGTCGTAAACTTGCAATCATCATTAATTCTAAGCACAAACTTTATAACTGTTAGATTTAAATGTATTACTGACTCTTTTTGCCGGTTCGATGATAGAAGCTGAAAAGAGCCTACACTTTAAGGGCCTGTTTGTTTTGTTACAAAACGTCGCAAGTCGTAAGTCGTAAAATGAGAATGGAAAAAGTGAACTGTAGCAGAGAAAATATATTGTGTTTTACGGTGTTTGGTTGATAAAGTGAAGTGTAAATGGAAAAGTATATTGTGTTTTACGGTGTTTGGTTGATAAAGTGAAAATGTAAATGGTAAAGTATATTGTGTTTTACGGTGTTTGGTTGGTAATGTAAAAGTGTAAGTGTAAAAGTTGACCACAAAATTAACTGTAGCAGTAATTTAAATATTATAAATATTATTAAATTAAATCTACTATTGCAAATTAAATTGTATTATTAATTTTGAGATAAAAAATTAATAATCTTAATATTTTATTTATAACAATAATATTAATAAAATATTAGTATAAATAGTAAAATATTACTAAAATATTAACTAAATAAATAATATAAAATTTTAAGAAAATCTAAAGAACTTTAATAAAATTTTAAGAATACTAATAAAATATAAATATTAAAAAATCTTACAAAAATAATAAAATATAGTTATAATATTATAATATTAAAAATACTTGAAAATTATTATAATATAAATTTTATTATAATATTATTGTAATATTATAGAAATATAAAATTAACAAAGTAAAATATAATTATAATTTAATAATAAATTATCATTATAGTATTATTATACTGAATTATTATTACAATATTAACATAATAAAATATTAATATAATAATAAATATATTATGATATTAATAAAGTAATTTTTTATATTAAAAATAATAATTAAATATATAGTAAAGTATAATATTGTTATATTATTAAAATATTAACTCTAAATAAAATAATAAAAAATGGAATAAGTATTAATAAAATAATAAAGTATTAAATAAAATATTAAATTAAAATAGTAAATATTAAATATTAAAACAATATTAAAAACAATAAAAAAATTAAAGATTAAAAATATAAAATAATTAAATAATTAAATAAGAAATAGAACACTATTTAAAATATTAAATATTTAATAATATTAAATTATATATTGATTATCAAGTAACTGTTTTGAAGTAAGTGTACTACAAGTGAGAGTTACGTGACCACAAAATTAACTGTAGCAACTGCAAGTGGTAAATATGAGTGTAAAAGTGAGATTTACATGACCACAAATTTAACTGTAGCAACTGCAAGTGGGAAAAGAAGAGTTGCATTTTGCAACTTATTTTTCAGCGAAACAAACAACGAAAAATGGAAAAGAAGTTTTACGACTTGCATTTTGCGGCGTTTTGCGGCGAAACAAACACGCCCTTAATATGAGAAAGGCTTGTCTAGGCTCAAAAAGGGTTCAAGTCTGAATCCTCCCCGCTCAAATACAATCATATATCATCAGAATCTGTTAAAATTGCTCTATATTGTTTCGAGTATCTATAAACCAAAAATCAATTATTTAAATATTTTTTGCTTATGCATCAAATAAAGGAAGTGAGTTGGTTAGTTTAACGGTGTAGGGTATTTGAAACCTAAGAAAAATTAATTTGTAAAAGTTTTTTAAATATTCAGATCACGATCAAATGGCCGAATCAACAATTTGAATGTCTAAAAACATAGATGGAACCAGCTCACTACTTTCGACCGTCCATTTTGCGCTGCTTGATGGATGAACAAAAAGTATTCAAAACACTTGATTTTTAATTTTTAGTTACTTTATACAATATAGATCAACTTCAACAAAGTAAATCTTATATTTAAATATCAGATGTTGATATTTGAGTAGAAAAAATTCAAACTCGAATCTTTTCAGAACTACACAAGTCTATCCCGCCCTAATATTCCCTGTGAAATGAGGAGTACTCTCTAGGTAGTTTTCAAAAGTCAAAAGAAAATAAATTTTTTAACCCTAATTTAGGAATGGAAATGGTCTGTTTGTTCCATTCAAGAAACTCTTCAACCAGGCCACAAAGGCTGGATCATTAGATCACTTGACATTACTACTCCAAATGAAACGTCATTCGAAAGTCAGTTCAAAACGACAGATCAAAGCTCTTCCTCATTTTCACCCATCACCTCCCTGTCAAATAAGAGATCATTGTACATTATTAAATCTTTGCACATCGGCAAACTTTATATTCACATTCCATTTTCAGCAGACTGAGGCCTTTTTAATTAACATCCAGGGAATTTATAGGGAAACTAAGATCAATCTATATATGCTACTGATCTGAGTCTTTTTAAACAATCTCCATGAAAATGGGAACAAAATGTCTCAGCACAGAAGAAAGATCGAGGGCTAAATATCCTCTAAAGATCAAATCAGGAGCAGCAAAATGACTGCTTTCTGGCTTTCCAGGATTACAATTATTACAACACTTGACCATATGAATACAACACACCTCCCTCATTTTTCTCTCCCTATATATACAACTTCTCTATTACCTAATCTTGCCTGTATCTAACAAATAAGAATCAGGTAAGGGTTAAAACAAAAAATTGGAAGAAATATCAGGCTTTACAAAAAGAATCAAATGAACCAAGAAGGGTTAGAATTCTGTACAGATATTTTGACAGAGGCCAGTTACGTTGGCCAAGATGGCATCAATTTCAGCCTCAAAATACCTGCAAAAAGAAAATACTGGCATCAGCAAAAGACTGAACACATCATATCATCTATGACGATATCTGGATACATAGCAGTCGTCGAATGCAAGGATTCTACAACATGGCACAAAGTAATAGACATGGGAAACTGAGCTGTAACCATACAAGTTAGCAAGGTTTGGAAAGAGAATCGGGGTAATATAGTTACCGCTGCATGTTTTGGTGTCCCGATTTCAGTGACTTCTTCGTGGTCGAATCTAAATCCGAGCCTGGGCCCAGAGCTTTCTCATCATCCTCTTGGGTCCCCAGAGAGTAATCTCAGGACCAACAAACAAAAAGACCCTGGATTCTCGAAGTAGGCTTGAGAGATCAGAACTTGTATGCTGAAAGTTAGCAGGTTAGATATCCTATCTAACATCTTTTTCTCGCCGCTCTCCTGTTTTGGACTTGTTCACTGCTTTCTGCAGCATTTGCCTCAGGTTGCCTGACTCTGCTTCCTGCTAATATTATAATTCCCAGTAAGGATGACGGAAGAAGCTTTAAAGAAAACTACAAAAGGTAATGTACCTTTTTATTTGTTGAATTTGGAGCTTTAGACTTCTCCATTTCAGCCTCTTTCTCTGCCTTTTTCCTCTCTAATTCAGCCTGCTTGCAGTTTTCCTGGTGCGCCCGTCGAAACAGTGTCACAAAGTTCAACAGAGTAGAGATAACTGTAATTGTTGAGTAATGATCAAATATATGTACATATGAAATTGTTCCTCCCAAAACATACATACAAGGAGAGATGCAGATTTGATGTTATCATAAGATGCTTATCCTAGAAAAACTAGTTTTTCTCTTAAAAAAAAGCTACTACCAATCATGTATTACATCACCCAAGAAATGCCTCTTGCTTCTGGAACAGCAAAAAACAGAACTGAAAATTACAAGGATATATGAAGATATTAATTTTATGAAACAACTATCCCGGTATCTGCTTCTCTTTCATGGAGAAATTCATGCACTTACTCATGATTTGGTTTTAACAGTTCACATGCTTATGAAAAGTACAGCCTTCAAATCAACGTATTTCCAGAAAAAAGTTTATAAACATCTTACAAACGTTGAGAAAATATATATCAGACAACAGAGAGCTTGCACCATTATCACTACTTTAATAATTTAAACCCTCTATTTGCAATTGAATTCTGTCATGTCTGTCTCCTTAATAGTTTTAACAAATTATTAAACAGCCAGCAAATAGATTAATTCACATTTATAGTATTTGGGTTGTTTTGATTCAGATCATTCTTAAACAAACTATATTATTTCGAAAACCATAGTTTATGATGATAAAAGAATTTTCTTAGTGTCCCAGAAATCTTGTAGCATAAAGTGGGCTCAGCTACAAGTGTTATGCCTTCACATTTGGAGACAGAACCAAAGAAAAATATTTCAAGTTAAATCTTTTCGCTACCTCAAGGCAATTTTATAATTATTGTTATTTATTTGTTCACTACCCCCTTTTCTTTCTCCTGTTCCTTCACCAATTAGTTGCTCGGCCGTCAGGGGTAATTCAAGCTCAAGCTTAGATTTTTTCCGCTTCAAATTCATTCATCATTAAAACTCAGTTAATCTCAGTTTCACCACTCATGGAAAGATTAAGAAACTCAGTTTGCCATGCTAGAGTTTTCTGCCAGTTCCAAAAGTTCAACGGAGTTTCAAATTTTAATAATGGAAAAATATATCAGAAAATAATAATAATGTAAAGCCCACCAGGCAAACCTAGGGTTGGCATCTAGTTGACAAACAACTACTAAAACTTGGCCAATCTTCCGTGGAGCCATCCTCAACAATTTGATCAGAAAACGTCCTGAACAATGACAGTGAACCCTCTCACTTCTTCGTCCCTACTCTGCACAGACCACCTATGCAGCCTATGAACAATATAGCCAGTGTTTAGCAAGCAGAAGAAAAAGAAGAATGATTATGATGACGAACCCGTGAGCAGGTGCAAAATTTACCATCTGGACAATCTTTTTTTAGTTGACAGTTAACTAAATTGGTATGTAACTATAATCTGCTTTCATATATGAATAGCTTGTGAGCAGGACCTTTTTTTTTTTTGGATCAAGCATTGTCAGCAACAACCTATAAAATAGATGGTGTAGATTCTAATTTACAGAAAAATACGAAGGAATATAAAAGGTTACTGATGCAAGAGATATGTTAATGTCCAAGTATTGAACATTCAAAATTTCATATCCAGAGGGGTCCGTAGGAAAAGTTAAAAAAAACCAAGGATATGTATTACGCTTCTGGTTGGATCAGATAATATCCATCCACATATAATCTCTCTCATTCTTGTTCCAGGGCTCGGTTGGGAAATAATCAGATACAATCCGTACCCATGAGCTTAACATATCCCATGCCTTTGGCTGGAGCAATGCAGTAGCCAAAGGGAAGTCCTTTCCCTCACTCTCTCCCTTTTCGAGTGTTCAGAATAGGTATAACTTCCTTATCTCTCCCTTCGCCTTACCCTTTCAAGGTTTATGAGATGTCAGGTCCGTCCTCAGCCAATCATCTCTCCTTCCCAGTCTTTATCCTTTCAAGGTTGAGGAATGTCTGATCACATCCTCAACCAATACTTAGGCTGCTCTCAGACAGCTCTTGCCAAATGAGATCAGTGAAACCAACAAAATGGCACAACAAGATTGGTTCAACAGGCCTATTAAACCTCTTAGTTAAAATATGCTTAAGCTTTTAATAAATTAGCAGTTCCCTTAATTAAGGAGAGGCAGGAAATGAAATTATGCTTTAAGGAATTATGTTTTCAGTGGGTTAAATTTTTTTCAGAGAAGTTACAAGGGAAATAACCTTTGGTGCTTTACCACTATCTGCAACAAATCACCAAGGTGTTCCTATCCCAGCCAGTAGAGTTTTGCAATATTATAGGATATACAATAACTATAGAGGGGAAGAATTACACTATTATGTCATTTCAAAGATAACCAACAGTACACAGGATGCTCAATTACATGAAAAATCAAGTAGCTTTACAACGGGAAGGCGTTCACTTTTTACTTTTTCAGGCAAGACAGGTTGGTTACAGGCTTACCTTGTTCAAAAGGGCAACGGGCTGGATCTTCACCAAAATATAGGACAAGCGCGTCAGCATTCCTACCCTGACATCACACAAACAGATAAGGAATAGATATTCTAATATTAAAGAAAATTGCAAAATTGGTAATAACTCATAAGGCTCCGTGCAACTTTGTAGGAATGTTGGTACTTGGTAGCATACCACTGCAGTGTAAAGTGATGACAGTGTTCGTACTTCAGCTCCAGCAACCACAGTAAACTCCCTCAAAGTCTATATAGAAAAAATTTGTCCAAATGGTGAACAATTGAATCATAAACAGTGGAAGGTTCAGGAACATGCTAGATGTTTATGAACAGCTGACATAGTAATTGCAAAATAAAGCTACTGCATGACAAAGAAAACAATGAAACAGATGCCATGAGAAATGCAACTATTTTCCTACAAGGAATTTTAAATTAAAATCATCATCACTGTCAGTACACTACATCACAAGTATATAGTTTATGCTTGAGCTTAGTAACATAAAGAGACATGTAAATTCAAGCTCTTCAGAGAACTCCTAAATTCATCGGAGCATAATTCTTGAGTTGGGTACTTTAGCTGAGAAAAGGAAAAGAACATGTAACCAAGCCCCCAAACATACAACCAAATCACCAAATATGGCCCAGGTGAACATACACGGAATGAAGAATGTCAAGACTGGCAACCTTTCTATGAGTACATTAACATGCGCTCAATTATAATCCCAAAACATACATCCAAAATCACCAAATAAGGACCAGGTAAATGTTGGAATATCAAATAAAAATGTCTTCTATGACATTAATTTTGGAAGTAGAAGAAACACCATAAGGTGAAGAAATGCAGAACCATCATCAATTGAAAGAAATGAAGAGTCATCATCATCAATTAGAAGGAATGAGAAGTCATCATCAATTTAGAGAAATCAAAAGTCATCATGAATTGGAGAAGTTAAGAGTCATATATGCATTATTGTCATTTGTTTATGACATTAAAGTAGATGGTTGGTATTCTTATAAGTGTTTTCTTTAAAGCCTATAAAAGGCTAGTGTACCTCTTTGTTTTTTCAAGCAAACAAACAAGAAAGAAAAGTTGAATAAGATCCATTCTCCACTTAAAATTTTAGATTATAATATATTAGTCCGTAGACTAGTATACAACAATTGGTATCCGAGCCAATTCAATTTCTTTTTCATTTCCTCTTCTTCTCATGATCTCCACCAACAATCTCATCAATCCACAAGTACTCAAGTTATTGAAAGATAACTATGAGAGTTGATCAATTCAGATGAAAGCTCTAATTGGTTCTCAAGAGTTGTAGGAGCTAATCTTTGATGGGTTCAAGGAACCCACACCGGAGGTAGAAGCCGCCTACACCGCCGAAGAGAAGAAGGCTCTTAGAGAGCAAAGAAAGAAGGATAGCAAGGCTCGTTTTCTACTCTATCAAGGGTTGAACGAGTCTACCTTTGAGAGAGTTGCTGAAGCAATGACGAGCAAGGAAGCATTAGAAATCCTTGCTACCATTTACAAAGGAATCGAGCGGGTGAAGTGAATTTGCTCCAAACTTTGAGGGGCGATCTTGAAGCCGCTCAAATAAAATATGAAGAAAAATCTCCGATTATTATTCACGATTACTTCTAATTGTGAATAAAATGAGGAGAATGGAGAGAAGATGGAGGACATCCGAGTATGGAGAAATTGCTCCGATCCCTCACATCAAAATTCGAGCACGTGGTGGCGGCAATTGAGAAGTCCAAAAATTTGGAGGAGAAATCAATAGAGGAGCTTTTGGGATCTCTTCAAGTTCATGAGCAACGCATGCAAAAGAAGACTGGTTTTATAGTTTTGAACAAGCATTAGAGTCAAAGCTGACTCTAAATGATTGAGGCTCACATAGTAGGGGTCGTGGTCGTGGTAGAGGTAAGGGACGTGGTCCCCAACAACGAACCACTCAAAATCAAGTGGAGTTCTAAAGCTTCAGAGGTCGAGGACGAAGCAATCGGGAAAGATTTACACCTGGACGTGGAACATAAGAACGTCCAATGCTACAACTGTCAAAAATTTGAACACTATGCCTTAAATTGCTGGCACAGACTGAAGATCTTACCAATCTAGCCGAAGCAACAAATGATGTGGTTAATAACTCTACTCTTCTTTTTACTCATGATGATTCAAGTGTTCAGAATGATGTTTGGTACCTTGACTCGGGTGCTAGCAATCTCATGTGCGGAAAGAAAGAACTTTTCATGGGACTCATAGAAGGAATTCATGGAAGTGTGAGATTGGGAGATTCTTCAAAACTGCCCGTTGAAGGCAAAGGAAAGATCAAAATCTACCAAAAGGGTGGTAAGCCCGAGTATATTTCCGATGTTTATTATATTCCTAACATGAAAAGTAATATTCTCAGCATCGGTCATTTACTTGAAAAAGGATATAAAGTATATATGGAGAACAACCATCTTTGGTTGAAAAATGCAAAAGATCTTATAATTTGTGTTAAGATGACAATGAACCGCATGTTTCCCTCACATCTAAACACGAAAGTTGAGAAGTGTTTTCAATGACTCACGAAGAATGAGTCATGGAGGTGGCATCTTCGCTTCGACCATCTAAACTTCAGCGGCCTGAAGCTGCTATCTACAGCCGGCATAATACGAGGTTTATCAACAATCGATCCACCAAGTCATATTTATGAAGTTGCATAATTGGCAAGCAAGCACGACTTCCCTTTCCCAGTGGAAAGTCATGGAGAGTGGAGGCACCATTGCAGCTTGTTCATACTGACATCTGCGGACCACTAGATCCCATCTCTTATAATAGATATTTTATTACCTTTATTGATGATTTTAGTAGAAGTTTGTGGGTGTACATTCTTAAAGAAAAATCTGCTGCCTTTACTACCTTCAAGAATTTTAAATCTCTTGTTGAAGCGGAGAGAGGCCATAAGCTAATAGCTCTCCGATCGAGGTGATGAGTACACCTCAAATATGTTTCAAGAATATTGCAGGGAGCAAGACATAGGAGGCAGTTTACTACTGCCTACACACCACAGCAAAATGACATCGCAGAAAGAAAGAACCGCACTATTCTTGACATGACAAGAACCATGCTTAAAGAAAAGGGGCTACCGAAGCAGTTTTGGACGGAAGCTGTGGCATGTTCGACTTGCTCAACGGTGCCCGACGAAGCAAGTGAAGGGCAAGACTCCTCAAGAGGCATGTGTTTTCCATTGATTTTTGCAAAGAGAAAAACTTACAAAAAGGGGTCGGGGAGCTAAATTATAAGTATTCTTTGCAGGAAAGAGATTACAAGTAGATCTCCTCTGATAGTTTTGGGAAAGTGTGCCGGTAGGAATCTGATCAACGCTCGATCACTTTATCCCTTTGATGATGCAATCGTTCAGACAATCGGACTGCTACCTGATGGGATTCCCTTCTCGCCTGGTTCAGGAAATCGGAGAACAGAAGGCTGGTAGAACCCTCTTGTTACTTCTCAAACTGCCTCCACTTGGGAATTCCTTCTCGTCTGGTTCCGGAAATTTCTTGAGAGGAAGGAAGATATTAGAGTATTAGCACCCTGATTAGAGAAGTAGTTCTCTGAATTCTTGGAAGGAAGAGAATATGTCTCTGTTTTTAGCCATCTCTCCTCTTTTTCAGCCTCTCTCTCTCTCTCTCCGTATATCTGTGTGTGTGCCCCTGGTGGGCTATTTATAGAGGGAGCAGGGGTATAATTGTCCCTTGAAAGTCTGAAAACAGATTGAGTCAATCTGTTTAAATCTGAAAAGTAGCCTTGCCACGAGGCTAGAATCAGCTTTTGCGAAGCTGGGAATAGTAGATGATGTTGATCTCCTGATCCGCTTTGATTCTTTCCAAATAACTGAAAGATCTCCCCTGATCTTCTTACTTGTTTTAGGAGAGTCAAGAGATTATGGCAAGCAACTGCCAAATTTGATCTCAGATTTGATCTCGATTAGATTTGATCTTGATCTTGAATAGATTTGATCTCATCTGGAGATTCAATTGGTCAAAGGTGAGCATAAAAGACCCGCAGCGGGGTTACTTCGTCGAACTCGCAGCGGAGCTGGGGTAAGCGTCTGGCGAAGTTAGAAGGAAAGCTCTTCAGTGGAGCTGGATGCTTTCGTGGCGAAGCTACCCATTAGCCTTCTGCGCGGCTGTATAGGATTTTAGGTGAAGTGAACCGCCTGCGGAGTTAACTGAGCTCCTCTTGCAGCAAAGTTCGCGAGGGGACTCTCTGCAATGCTAAACAATTTCAACTTCTCATACAAGACTCATCTTGTGGGCTCATGCGGGGCTAAGTGTTGAGCAAACTTAGTGTCCCCAGACCTGCTTGGGCCTTCTCACGAGCTTTTCTTGGTTTACTGTCTGCTTCGCCGGATCAGTAGAGTCCAAATTGCTGATGCGTCCCTTTTGAGATGGGTGAAGAACTGGTCGTCAGCTTGTCTGCCACTTGTCTTTTGTAAATGTCAACAAGTTAGACATTGTTCAGGCCAGTTAGGAATCTTGTCTTTTTTAGAGTGTCAACAAGACCCCCTTCAAAGTTTTCGTAAGTCTGTAATGGACTGGTTTAGATTTCGAAATACTTTGAACTGCTTTGATTGATGATATGCAAAATGCGAACGTCGCCGTAGTGGTTGAGTTCAATTTTGCTTTCAATCCCGCTTCCGGATTAGAATAAGTTCGCCGAGAAACCGCGTCGATTCGTGATTCTGAATAGCTTCGCGTCTGGACAGCTTAACGTCTAGATAGCTTCGCGTCTACTCAATGTTTGGAAGGACGTTCCTTTCCCGAGGCTAACTGCTTTTCGTCTGGTTACGAGGGAGATTGCTCCCTTTTCTGAGGTTAGAATAACCTCTCTTGCATTAACGAGGGAGTATTCCCTTTCTCAAGGCCCAGCACTTGAATGCCTTTAATTCACTCGCGCTTCCAAGCTTGAAGTAGCGGCGGTGTGGTCAAACCATGAGGCCTGCAAATAGGACACTTGAGATCCTCTTCAGGGAAACAGTCTGTTCATGACATCTCCTGGTTGTCCAGAGAAAGATACTCAGATCTTTGAAATAGTGGAGACGCCCACTCTGGCCACTAACTGGCCAAGAACTGGTGAGCCTTGGTCACCCAGAGACTTTTACCAATAGAATGGTGACTTTAGAGAGCTTACCTCCCTTAATCTTAGCTTTACCAGCTACTTCAGGGATTGATTTTCCTTGTTCTTCATTTTGTATCTGACTGATTTGCAGAGAATGGCTTCAACCCTATTTTTCAGCTTCTCGGCGAAGCTATCATTCTCGCATGATTAGAAATAGACTTTCCCATGCAGGGTTCCTGCCTTGATCTGTTGAATCTATCTGTTAAATCCGCCACATAAGCAAGAATTGGGACTTAGTCTCTTCGAGGTTGAGCCAATCTTGCCATATAGGTGGGGCTAAAACTGTGTCCCTCTGGACCAGTCTGGCTTAGCCATATAGGCGAGGCTAGGACTTAACTCTTTTTGATGCTCCTTCAGTCTAACTGCTTTAGGCGGAGTTAAGACTTGGCTTATGCTGAGCTAGCCCATCCTCACTGTGCAAGCGAGGCTATCCTCTACTTAATTAAAGAACCATTGGATCGGACATAAACTGCTTCACCCAAAGAATTTGGCTTAGCATTTCGTCTTCACAGTTTTCTCTTTGATTTAATGCTAACCTATTTCCAGTTTGCATTGCAGTGAACTGTGCCGCCGGTCTTTAGTTTTGATGAAAGAGACTAAAAACTTGCCTTTTGATCTTCCAGTTGAAACTTTAATCCTAAGCAGGAAGAACATGCTGGAGCAATTGATGCGTGTTCCAAGAAGAGGTTGGCAGTTGCTTATTTGAGTGATCCACTTCGAGAAGGGGCTGGTAGTCGCTTATCCGAGATGATCCACTTCGGGAAGGCGGACGTCACCTGTAAGGTCTCAGATCTTTCCTTTGCCAATTTTGATTAAAGAAGATCCGGCTTTCTGGTGGCAACCAGTCCTTTGCCAATTTTCATCAAAGACAATCCAGCTTCTTGATGGCAAAATCCGCCATTATGCGAAGGATTACGGCCTTATGCAGGAGGAAGGCCTTTCGTGTCCAGTTGGTTTACCTTTGAAGTAGATAGGAAAACTTGTATGCCTTTAGAGCAATGATTCGATTGTACGAAATATCACCTTGATGTAGCGTCAATGTATCTTCCCTTTTGAATCAATGAAAATGTTTATTCTCCGCTTATCTGCTCTATTTCCCTCCTCTTCCTTTTGAATTTTGAAGGCAATTGGAATGGAGTTAAACTTCCTGCGAAGTTAAAGACAGAATCCCAGCTAAAACAGGAATGAGCTTCCAGCGAAGCTAGCATGAATTTTCTACGAAGTTAGAGCCGAGCTTTCAGCGGGGCTAAGGTTCATCTTTCAGCGAAGTTACTCAAACGTCGCATGAGGTCGACGCTGAACTCATGGCGGAGTTAGCCCTTAGCGGGGCTGAAGCAACGCTTCTCGGGAAGACGTTTAGGCGCCGTTTCAAATTAATTTGAAACGACTGCCTGCGCTCCTTTCGAGGAGGCGACATTTAGGCAATCATCCGCCTATAAAAACCCGATTAGGCTGAAAGAGAAGGCACCACTTCTCTTTGACTTTTCAGAGAATTCCAAATCTTTTCTCCTTTCTTCTCCGTTTGGAAATTCGAGCACTTCTTTAGTTCTCCAATGGCTCCCAAAAGACGAGCAGGAAAAGAGGTAGCAACCTCTACGACGGAGGGTCCTTCTCCTCCGGTCATCGAACGACCTATCGCGGGTAGGGATCTTTCCCTTTTACTCAGATATTTTCATCTCTTTTTGAAGCCAATTCCTGGCTATTTCATAATGAATTTAGAACGATTCATTGTGATCCAGTGATCTCAGGGAGTTCGAGTCCCTTAATTTTCCTTGATTTCTTTATTGGGAATCTAAGACCCGAAGGGGTTTTTTCTCTAAGCTTTTATGCGAAGCTAACCCTTAGGCGGTTCACATCCTGCCGAATAATAGGATACGAAGCAACCTTTGGAGCGCAGCTAAAAAGGACCGTAATGCCCTTAAAATAATTTTTAGGCAACAATACCCTTCTGACGAAGTTAGCCCTTGGGGTTTTGTCGCGCTCAGTTGTTCGAGGTCAAGCTTCCAGAGTGAAGCTAATACTTGGATACTTTTCTGCATTCTGCCTTCATGTAGATTGCGGAATTAAGCTGTTGCTGCGAAGCTGAGTTTCAGGGCGAAGCTATTATTAGGCCAGCTTAGCTTGGAGAGCGAAGCTATGCCTTAAATTTTTTTTTTAAATCCTTACATTTCTCCCGCCAACTAATTTAAGTTTGTCTTATCTGTGCAGTGCACTATACTCCTGCTCTCCTGAACAGTCTTTTCGGAACGGCTAGAGGGTTGGACGGCAATGTTAGCTTACAGTTCCAAGGGCAGGCTTCACTATTCAGCGAGCGGAGCGCTCCTGGTCGGAATGCACTTATTCATGCTAGGGATTAGCGCACCATGAGGAGCATCTTAATCACTGCTCCCCTTGAAGATTCCGATCGAAGAATCTATCGAAAGCCCGACTTCATGTTTGGAGATGCAGCGCCAGACAATGATCACCAGCTGCTAGCCGGAGAGGGGCAGTAGATTTTCATACTTGATAGCGAGAAGTATTATCTCCCATCTAGCAAGCGTCATTTTCCCTTGTCCTTCTTTCAATGTGTGACGAGGGCTCGAAAGATGCAGTGGCAAGTGACGCGGACTACCGATTCCGTTCACGTGGGGAAGTTGGTAGCTCCGTCTCCTGGTTATACAAGGGCAGGTCCTCCTCGCTGCATATTGGGTCTCCACCCTGGGAACGTACTCCCGGACATCCCAGTGGGAGAAAATCCCGCGGTGACTCAGACTTTTGGGAATCAGTTCTTTAAAGGCTCATGGCAATTATCCAGCCACTGATTTCAGGACCCCTGGGTGGATTCATCCTCCCAAGGCATGGTGGAGGGATTTGACTTTATACGTCCTTACCCATTTTGAAGAAGATCAGGAGAGGTTGGGCCTTTATGAGGCCGTCAGGGCGACCTGTTACGGCATTCAGATGAGTATAGCGAACTTCTATGCCATCTTTAAGTTGTACTGCCCGGCTACAGGGACCTTCACCCCTGTTGGCGAATTGGGCATGGCTTTACACGAGATGTGGGAAGTCTCTGCTTTGCCTTTGAGGTCTCTCCCATATGAAGAATATTTCCCGTGTGAGGCGGAATTGGCACTTCTAGAGAAGCAGGAGCCCGCCTTGTTTGAGACTTACCGGGAGTTGATGTGCCACCTTTACATTTGCTCAAGCGTGCATGGAAGCCATAAGGGAGCTTCATGCAGTTTGAAGAGCTGGAGAAATTATTTATTCCCTGACCTGGAAGGTACTCCCGAAGCCGCTCATTGTGGAGTTGAAGATGAAGACGTCTTTCGCCGGATGCAAGAGCACTCTCAAGGGGATTTGATTCTGGAAGAAGATGACGGACCCTATGAGAAAGGTGATATTCTTCGAAGTTTCCACCACCAGGCTCGTCGATCGACGTCCCGGAAGGCACTTCTGGCTGGCTTTTTAACGGTTTGGTTGAAGAGATGTGTGGTGTCATCTCCGTCTGGCGACGTCATTCATCCAACTGTCTTATTACCGGCTGTTCGTCTAGTCCATGGTCGTTCTCTTGGACTTCTACCAGCAATGGTGTGTTGTATTCAAAGAGATCTTCGTGCATTGACGGAGGCTTTCTGTAGGCCACCAACGACGAAGCGGGGAAAGGGGACTATCTTGCCTTGCGACGGACCAAACCCCAGAATTGATTTGCCATATACTTATTTGATGGCATGGTTCGCCCTTCACTGCCCCTCTATCATCCAAGCCGGTGAGGAGCCCCCAGAAGGTGTTCGAATGGCGCTTCTCCGTCGATTCGAGGGGTGTTCGTGGTCACGGACTTATGTGGCTGCGGTCCGCAAACTTTGTGCCGTCATGACGTCTACAGCCTTTTTCGGTGCTTTCCCTACATTCGCGATGCAGGCTATGGTGAAGAATTCAAGGATGTAGGGGAAAAACAGACGTCGTTGAGTCGGGGAGTCTTCGAATGGCTGGTTAGCATCCGGCCATCCCACTTGTTGTATAGAAGCGGGGACACCTGTTACCTGGAGCCCTATGCTCCGAGTCGGTTTGCTCGTCAGTTTGGGTATGACCAACTGTATGTAGGCAATCCAAACAGCAGCCTGGCCTTCATGGGGAGCCTCATCGATGGAGCTCGGGCCTGGCGGTTTTATATTGCTAGCTGTACTGAGGCGCGACTGTGCATGCCGCTAAAGACTCCAAACCTTCTGACGACCCTGGGATTCTGCCAGTGGTACAGAACTTCAAACTCCATATCAACTGGGTTTTCTATTAATTCCTTTGGTGTGAACTTGATCTCTCAGCGGTTGAAACGGAAGGTCACTGAGAAGAGCGAGAGTAAGAGGGTCCACGTGCCAGGCCTTGGGGAATTCATTGTTGTTGATGATAGCGAGGCCTCGGATGCAGGAAGTCCTTACTTTGAAGCGGATACAGGTGCTGAGGCTCCAACAGCTGCTTCTGGTGGGGTAGGTACAGCCCCGTGGAACATGTTGATGTGGAAAAAGTGGAGGAAGAAGATCCTGACGTCCACTTCAAGCGAAAGCGGGAAGGCGGATCTCGTAGGAAGAGGGTAGTGAAGAAGCCCCGTCGCCACGCTCCTACGGTTATTGCAGAGGGCGAATCATCTGCAGTGCCTCCTCCTCCTGCTCCATTAGTCATTAAGCTGTCGGCTCCTAGGCAGACTGTTGGTAAAGCTGTCCCGGACCCGAGTAAGATGAGCTCCGTTCTTGCAATACACTCTTATATATTCCATACAGCTCATTGTTTACTTCATGACTCAGGAACCGAGGCGGTGAGAGACCCGAGAGCTGAGGCTGCGGGGGAACAGGGGGAACATTATGATCTCCTGTTCACTTATAGAGAAGGCGATGAGGCTAGCTATTTCGCCGTCTCGGAAGAATCTGGAGGTGATGCAGCCGATGTAGGTCCTTCAGGTGTCGGGACCTCAAAAGGAAGCCCTCTAGCTTCCAGCTCTTTTGGGTGGACCACAGAGGGTTCGGCGAGCGAAGGTAGGCCGGCCATCCGTGTTGACTCTGCCAAAAACTTTCCTATGGAGCCTGAGGGGACTGATGCCGCGGTCGAGGAAGTTCGAAGAGAAACTGCGGCTAAGGCGACTGAGGCGATATCATCTTTTGGTAGTGCTTTGACCTTTTAGGAGTAATTCTTCTCGTGATATTCATTACGTCTTACTTAAACAGAATCTTGCTACAGGTATTCCGCCTCTGGGTGCATTAACTTCAAGAGAGCCAACCAATCTTTCTGAGGGAATCAGAGGTGAAGCAAGTACTTCGACCGCGGCGGATGCTGCTGAGTTGGATACCTTGTATCACGGGTTGCCCTCTTGTCAGCCAGAACCGGTCAGAGGAAAGGGGATTGAAGGAACAGTAGTCACGGAACCAACCTCACTTCCAACTATATCGGTAAGTGAGATGCCATTGGTTTTGCAAGTGCCGCCTATCTTGCCAAGCGCGGAGCTGAAGGTGATCACCAGTCCTACTTCTCCAACACTGGTGGTTGAGCCAGCTCTCCCAGAAATAGTCACTAGCCCCACTTCGGTTGTTGCTGGTGTACTGGTTTCAATGAGGACTCCTCCGAGATCACCGACGATCCCTCAAATTGCTCCAGCCATTGCTTCTACTATTCTTCAGTGAAACCGGTGAAAGCTTTGTCTTCAGAGGCTGCTTGTTCACCGAGAGTAGTTGAGGCCGAGAATGAATTCGTGGCTGAGCTAGTCGACAGTATTTATAAGGACTTGAAGCGCTCCATTGCTTTGGTCTTGAAGGGCTCGACTACCTCGTTTTCTGCTTTGAAGGTGGTCCTCTCTCGAAGTATTGACAGCATTCGGGACTTTGAAGGGGAAGACCAAGCTGACATTGGAGCTTCTGGTGGACAGGCTTGAGAGGGATGTAAACGAATGACGCCGTCTTAGCCATTCAGATCTGGAGTCTTCAGTTAACGAACAGCTTGCACACCTTACTGCTCAATGCATGAAGCCCATCTCGCCGCTCAAGAAGAAGCTAAGGCAATTTCCTCCGATTTGAAATCCTTGGAGATGAGGAGAGTAGAACTTGGGACGCCATGGATGCTTCTAACAGCGCTTTTCTTGACGCCGAGGATAAGATTGAAAAGGCCAAGGAAATGATCAGGAAGGTTAATCTCCTTTTGTCTAAGGCTGAACCTGTGCGTCTTGAAGAGATTGCTCGGTTAGAGCAGCTTAAGGCTCAAAATGACGAAGTCCTGCAGCAGGAACTAGCACAGCGGGCAACTTTGGCTGAAATTGAGGCTCGCTTATCCCAAACGGCGAGCTTTAATGAGGCTGAGTTGAGGTCGCAGACACTTATCAGGGGCTTCTGAGGAGAGGAAGAATAGGCTGGCTACTCTTGAAGAACGGATCAAGTCTTAC
The DNA here is from genome assembly GCA_038442645.1 of Agave tequilana. NCBI lineage: Eukaryota > Viridiplantae > Streptophyta > Magnoliopsida > Asparagales > Asparagaceae > Agave > Agave tequilana. Next base: position 206,512 of record JAVJIF010007785.1, on the reverse strand, counting down.
GAAGCGCCCTCGTAGCTTGTAATCCGAGCATCCATGTATTCCTCTTTTGAAATCAATAAAAATAATTTTATTTGATTCTCCTGTCGCATTTCCAACTTGTTTCATCTTCTGAATTTTCAATTCTTGCTTTCAAGTTGCATTGCAATCCTCAAAAGGAAGCGGGATATAACTAATCCAATCAGTGGTGATAAGCTGATAGAGTTAGTCACACAGTTGAGAAAACAGTCCTTACTGGGCTGGAAGATGAGACTTGGCTATCTGTCGGTTCAGAGGTCGCAATGATGTAACCGATTGAGAAGCCACCAAGCTCAAAATTTATCATTCAGAGGTGACGAACTGGACGTGATGACAAAGAAATAGTCCTATACTGGACTGAAAGATGAGACTTGACTATCTGTCGGTTCAGAGGTCGCGATGACGTAACCGATTGATAAGCTACCAAGCTCAAAATTTGTCATTCAGTGGTGGCGAACTGGACGTGATGACAAAGAAATAGTCCTATGCTGGACTGAAAGATGAGACTTGGCTATCTGTCGGTTCAGAGGTCGCGATGACGTAACCGATTGAGAAGCCACCAAGCTCAAAATTTGTCATTCAGAGGTGGCGAACTGGACGTGATGACAAAGAAATAGTCCTATGCTGGACTGAAAGATGAGACTTGGCTATCTGTCGGTTCAGAGGTCGCGATGACGTAACCGATTGAGGAGCCACCAAGCTCAAAATTTGTCATTCAGAGGTGGCGAACTGGACGTGACGACAAAGAAATAGTCCTATGCTGGACTGAAAGATGAGACTTGGCTATCTGTCAGTTCAGAGGTCGCGATGATGTAACCGATTAAGAAGCCACCAAGCTCAAAATTTGTCATTCAGAGGTGACGAACTGGACGTGACGACAAAGAAATAATCCTATGCTGGACTGAAAGATGAGACTTGGCTATCTGTCGGTTCAGAGGTCGCAATGACGTAACCGTTTGAGAAGCCACTAAGCTCAAAATTTGTCATTCAGAGGTGACGAACTGGACATGATGACAAAGAAATGTGAATCTGATTTTAAGAACCCGTCTATTCAGAGGTGATATACTAGACATGATAGACTAAGACACACTAAACTCCGAATCCGCTGCCAGAGGTAGTCGCATTAACTTAGCAGCTAGCCCACTAGGGACTGCAAGGGTGAATTGGATCTGGTCACCCGTTGGTTCAGAGGTAATGTGGACATGACCAACTAAGAGACATCAGGCTCACAATTCGCTGTTCAGAGGTAATCGTATTAACATGACAGTAAGAACTCCTGACCTGGGTACAGGAAAGGAGAACGAAGTTATAGACTTATCTGTTCAGCGATGGCGAACTGGACATGACAGTTGAAGTACCATAAGAAGAGAGATCTAGGTATCCGTCCGTTCAGAGGTAATATGGGCATAACCGATTGGGAATTGCTAGACTCAAAGTCCTGCCGTTCAGAGGTGGCGAACTGGACATAACGGCTAAAGAAATAGTCCTAACTGGACTGAAAGGTGAGACTTGGCTATCTGTCGGTTCAGAGGTCGCAGGGACGTAACCGATTGAGAAGCCACCAAGCTCAAAATTTGTCATTCAGAGGTGACGAACTGGACATGATGACAAAGAAATAGGATTTAATTATGAACTCCGTGGGGATTCTGATATCTCCTTCGGATGTTATTTGGAAGAAATTGTCAGAGGTATATTGTTAACATGACAACCAGAAAAGTCTACTGAAGACTGGTTATTAGAAACCCGCTGGGGAGTTAGGAAATGATTCCCATAAGAGATTACATGTCAGAGGTGATTTTTAACGTGACAAAAGGAACTCCGTGGGGATTTGTAAAGCAATTTGTCAGAGGTGTGATGTTAACTTGACAAGGATTCATTTACTGTTAGAGGTGTTTGAGCGTAACAGTAATTTGAGTGGACCTGTCGTTCTATTGAAGAGAATGACAAGCGGGGTTTATTCACTGGGGATATTGGCTCTTATCCGTTGGGGAGTAGATTATAGTCTTACTATCAGAGGTTTAGTGTTAACATGATAGGTTAGACTCGTCATTTTGCAAGTGAGATGAATACCTTTATATGTGGTCTTACCATTCCATGGATGGGAATTGGTAAGTGATTTTGGAGGGGGAATCAAATGGGAACATGTCCACTTAGGATTTTTAGCAAACCCTCAGCTGTCAACAGATTTGGTATGCCTTTACCAACTACCGTTTGAGTCGGGCTAGCCATGCTATTCCCCTCAGCATGATGAGTTATCGAGGACTTATGTTGGGCTTAAAGGCCAACATTTTCCTCTATCCTTAACCGTTAGAGGTGTTGGATTATTTGGTTACTGTATTCGTAACCTTGATTCTTCTTTGAGACAACCAGTGTACGATCAGCTCGATACTGGTTTATGTTTGTATGATCTTGTTTAGAGAAAGAGAGGAGCGCTCCTTCTTCATATCTTGGATTTGAAGGTCTTGACCGGAGGTGTAATATTAACTTAATCATGAGAAGAATCCTATCAAGGATAATACTTCTTTAAGAACTTGCCATTGATCGGCATCATGAGTAAATCGCCATCTGAAGTCATAAGGCGATATGCCCGTTTGAATAGGCTGTTTCTATTACAAACGGTCCTTCTCATTTGGGCTGAAATTTGCCTTTGGTTTTGTGCGTCATGATCATCGGTCGTCTGACGGCTAAAACCAAATCTCCTTTCTAGAAGACTCTTTGCTTGACCTTCCTGTTGAAGGCTTTTGAGATCCGGCTTCATACAACTCAATGTGTTGCTGAGCTTGTAACCGCTTCTCATCTAGGGCTTCGAGCTCTTAAAGACGCAACCAATCATTGTCCTCTGTTGTCATCTTAGTCATTAAAGCGACTCGCAATGATGGCATCTGGATTTCTAATGGTATGACCGCTTCGCATCCGTATACCAGGGAAAAAGGCGTATTGCCTGTGGGGGTCTGAACCGTGATTCGGTAGGCCCAAAGACATTCACTAAGCTTTTCGTTCCAGTCTCGCTTATTTGAGGAAACGAACTTTTTGAGTAGCTTAATGACTGTCTTGTTGAATGCTTCCGCCAAGCCATTAGCGGCAGGATTATAAGCAGTTGATGCTACATTCTGAATTCGGTACTTATCGCAAAACCGATAGAATACCTGGCATATGAACTGGGGACCGTTATCATGGATGATCCGCCTAGGGACACCAAATCGATGGATGACATGGTGTTTGATGAAATTAACCACGTTAGAAGTTTTAACTTCAACCAGTGGTATAGCTTCTGTCCACTTTGAAAAGTAATCGGTTATCGCTAGGATAAACTGGTGTCCTTTTATCGAAGAAGGGCTGATTGGCCCTACGACATCGATTCCTCATGCTTCAAATGGCCATGAAGCAACAGTTGGATGGAGCAACTCTGAGGGCTGATGTATGAAGTCTGCATGGATCTGGCAGGCTTTACACCTTCGTGCATATTGGATGGCATCGGCTATCATGGTTGGTCAATAATATCCAAGCCTGTGCAATCAGTCTTTAAGTTTTGGGCCTGGCTGATGAGCTCTGCATATGCCGTCGTGCGCTTCTTTGAGCACTTCTTGTGCTTCTGAATTAGAAAGGCAACGGAGGAGGATACCGTCGTATGAACGACGGTAAAGTATCTTCAGAGTTGGATCACAGTAAAAACGGAGAGACCTTCGCCTGATAGATGCCGCTTCTTTAGGGTTGTCTGGCAGCAGACCATGTAGGGCATAGTCGATGAAGGGAAATCGCCAATCTCTAGGTTCAAGATCCGTCGAGATATTATAGACCTTTCTGATTCTTAACATATTTTAGAGCAGACAAGGTGTCGAGTCGCCACTGTAAGGTGATACTAGGTGTCGACTGGCAAGGCTAGCGTCGTTACTAGTGCAGCGAGAGCATCTGCCTTAGTATTCTGAGATCAAGATACATGCCTGATGTAAAAGCCATCAAACAGATTAGCCATTTCGATGACTGCGTGATAATAAGATACCAAATCTTCGTGATGGACCTCATATTCGCCTTTAACCTGATTAACAATCAGTTTTGAATCGCCATAAGGTTCAAGGTAGCGTACCCCCATTCCATGAGCAAGCTGAAGGCCAATAAGTAGAGCATTGTATTCTGCCACATTGTTGGAGCATGATTCCATGAGAGAAAATGCTCTAGGAAGGACATGATTTTGTGGAGAGATAAACACAACCCCCACACCGGCAATGATCTTGCCTCTAGGACCTATTCGTGATGCTCCATCGAAGAACATCTGCCAAACTTCATCCTCTGAAGTTATATTAGATTCGAAGACTTCATCTGGAATATCTTCATAAAGTTTTGAGCTTTCCGGAATCGGATGAGCAGCTAAGAACTCTGCAAGTGCCTGGCCTTTAACCGCCTTCTGAGGGACAGAGCATGTCGTACTGAGATAAAAGAAGCGCCTACTTAGCTAATCTTGAGTTCAATGATCCTGGTTTCGTCATGAGAAGACGCAAAGGGTTCACTCTGAAAATGACATGCATAGTTTGGCCGATCAAATGATGTCGTGTCTTCTGAACGACAAAGACAAGAGCTAAGCATTCCTTCTCAATAAGATTATAGCGAGACTCCGCCCCTATCAGAGTCCTGCTCAGATAATAAATGGCTTGTTCGTGCCTATTGTCGTCTTTTTGAGCAAGCAGGGCACCAAGAGAATGATCCATAGCTTTCACATAAAGTAGGAACGGTTTTCCTGATGTGGGAGCTACTAAGACTGGAGGTTTTGTGAGATACCTTTTGATATCTTCGTAAGCTTCCTGACAAGCTTGATCCCATACAAAAGAAACACCCTTTTTCATGAGTCGGGTGAACGGTTGACAACGACCTGAGAAATTTGCGATGAATCTTCTGATATAAGCCAGTCTACCTTGCAGGCCTCTAACTTCTTTGAGATTCTTAGGTGGATGCATGTTCTGAATGGCTTTGACTTTGTCCGGGTCAAGATGAATTTTTTTTGATGTAACAATAAATCCAAGGAACTTGCCACTCGAAACCCCCCAAGAAGGATTTTGTCGGATTCATTTTCAGTTGATGAGCCGCATTATGTCGAACATCATTCTCAAGTCGTGAAGGTGGTCACTCTTATTGCGACTTTTGACAGCAATGTCGTCGACATAACATTCTATCGTTTTTCGGAGATGATCGCGGAAAATCGTATTCATCGCCCGCTAATAGGTTGCTCCCGCGTTCTTTAATCCGAAGGGCATCACGGTGTAGCAGTATACCCCCAATGGCGTTCGGAATGAAGTATGCTTCTCGTCCTCAGGATACATCTTAATCTGATTGTACCCTGAAAAGCCGTCCATGAAAGACATCATTTTGAATCCGCAGGTATTATCAATCATGACATCGATGATGGGCAGTGGGAATTCGTCTTTAGGACAGGCTGTATTGAGATCACGGTAGTCGATGAAGATTCGTATCTTCCCATTCTTCTTGAGAACGAGAACGATATTAGCGACCCAATCTGGATGTTGTTACTCCCGTATGAAGCCACATGCAATGAGCTTATGAACTTCGACTTCAATAGCCTCCATAATGTTCGGACGAAACCGACGTTGCTGTTGCTTGACTGGCTTGGCGTCAGGTCTGATGTTCAGACGATGCATGGCTACTTGTGGAGCAAGTCCGGGCATGTCTTCGTAGTTCCATGCAAAGACATCTATATACTCCTTTACGAGTACTATCAATTTTTCTTTTTCTATAAGTGATAAGCTTTCACTTATAAAGATGGGTTTAGGGTGGTCTCGACTACCCAAATTAACCTGGATCACCTTGTCTTCAGTAGGTGATTCACGCTGTTCGAATCGCTTTTTCCCACTGGAGATCCAATTGCTGAGCCTATGGTTCCTTATCAGTAGCTTCCGCTGGCTCCAATTGACTGCTTGAAGTCATATTAACGGTGAGATTCTCGAACATCATTCCCACACTGACATCTGAGCAGAGTTCGAAATATCGGCCGAGTCGTATCCGACTCGCCCCCCTCCGATACGACTCGGAGGCCCGAGTCGACCGAAGATTGCCGAGTCGACCCGGATCGGGTCCGAGTCGGACCCAATCCGGGTCGACTCGGCGCCCGTGACGAATCGCGTTTAAAGGACTTGAGGGAGAGAGAGATCAGATCTGATCTCTCTCTCTCTCGCGCTCGCTGTCCCCCTGCGTCGCCGTCGCCGTCGCCCAGGTAATTCTCTCCTCTCTCTCCTCTCAGTCTCTCTCTCCCCCTCTCCCTCTCTCTGTGCCTCTCTCTCCCTCTCTTTCTCCGTCTCTCTCTCCCTCAGGCTGCAGCGGCTCTCTCTCTGTCTCTCTCTCTCCCCGTCTCTCTGTCTCTCTCTCCCCCCGTCTCTCTCTGTCTCTCTCTCTCTCCCCATCGGACTCTCTCCCTCTCCCTCTCAGTCTCTCTCTCTCCCCCGTCTCTCTCTGTCGGACTCTCTCCCTCTCCCTCTCAGACTCTCTCTCTCTCTCCCCTCTCCCTCTCTCTGTCTCTCTCTCCTCCTGTATTTCCCTCTCTCTCTGTGTCCCTCTCTCTCTGTCTCTCTCTCCTCCTGTGTTTCCCTCTCTCTCCTCTGTCTCCGTCTCTCTCCCTCTCTCTCTGTTCCTCTCCCCCTCAGTTTAATTAATTTGCGTTTAATGTAATTTAATTTAGTTTAGTTTAGGTAAAGTTAATTTAAGTCAATTTAATTTAATAAAATTTTATAATTATAATTAAGTTAGGTAATTTAATAATTTTATTGAAGTTAGGTAATTAAGTTAGTGTAGGTTAATCTAGTATAAACTAGTTTAGTTTAATTTAATTTAAATTAGTTTAGTTAACTTAATTTAGGTTAATTTAATTTAATAAAGTTTTGTAATTAAGTTAGGTAATTTAATAATTTTATTGAAGTTAGGTAATTAAGTTAGTGTTGCTTAATCTAGTATAAACTAGTTTAGTTTAATTAATTTAGTTTCATTTAATTGAGTTTAATTTAATGTTTTTTAATTTAGTTAATTTTAGTTTTAATTTAATTTAACAGATAATTTTTTTAAAGTTCAGTATGGCTCCAAAGCAACGCGATATTGGATGGGAACATGGTACCCCTGTTGGTGGAAGTAGAAAACTTGTGAAGTGTAATTATTGTGGGAAACAAGTCCATTGTGGTATCACTAGATTGAAGCAGCATATAGCACATGTACCCAGTCAGGTGGAAGGATGCTTGCGAGTATCAAAGAGGTATCTCAAATAATGAGACGACATCTTTCTGAAGGTAGCAAAGAAAGAGCGGCCATAAAATCTAAAAAAGAGCGACTTATGAGATCTTTAAGTGAGAAAGATTTTTATGATGTAACCGAAGAAGATTCTGATAATGAAATTGAAGAAGTTGGTGGTTTAGAAGGAGTTGAAAGAAGACAACTAAAGCAAGCCATGAAAGAAAGTCGTGAAATGGCTTGGAGATCGGCAGAAGGAGTTGATATTTGTGGCAGTAGTTCACAGCCTTCAGGATCAGGGAGTAACCGTGGATTGCGTCGGAGTATAACTATGAGAGAAGCTGAAATTCCAACTCGTGGTATTGATCCTTACATGTTCCCAACAAAACAGAAATCAATCAAAAGCATGTTCTCAACTGAGAATATGAAAAAGGTTGGGAAATCTGTGGCGAAGTTCTTTCACTACAATGCAATACCATTCAATGCAGCTGATAGTGGTCCTTACTACTAAGCCATGATTAATACTATTGCGGAGGCAGGCCCAAGTGTAAAAGGCCCTACAGGGTACCAGATTGGCAATCTATATTTAGAGGAGGAAATGAAAGAAATTGAAGTATATATTGCTTCAATAAAGACAAAATGGCCGCAGTATGGTTGCACGATCATGTGTGATGGATGGATTTCTCATAATAGAAAGCCTATTGTTAATTTCATGATTTATTGTGATAGAAGCATGATCTACCATACTTCTGTTGATACCACTAATATCTCGAAGACTGCTGAGTATATATTCTCGCTAATGGATAAAGTTGTTGATGAAGTTGGTGAAGAAAATATCGTGCAGGTTGTAACAGATAATGAGGCAAGTTTTAAAGCAGCTGGTCACATGTTGATGGAGAAGAGAAAACATTTGTTTTGGTCTCCCTGTGCAGCACATTGCATTGATTTGATGCTTGAAGATATTGGCTCTTTGAAATCAGTCAAGGAGACATTGGATGATGCTAAGATGATCACATCATTCATTTACAATAGCCTCAAAGTGGTGAATTTAATGAAGCTATATACCAAAGATAGAGATTTGTTGAGACCAGGTATAACACGGTTTGCCACCGAGTTTATTTCTATTGAAAGCCTTATTCGCTATGAGCAAGATTTGAAAAGAATGTGCACGACTACCGAATGGCGTGAATTCAACAAGGAAAGGAGTAGAAGAAGTGTGCAAGATAAGGTTTCTAATCTCATTCTGACTGACCGGTTTTGGAAGAAGGCAAGAGAGGTCCAAAACATTATAGATCCTCTTGTTAGAGTCTTGAAGATAGTGGACCAGGACAAGAAACCTACACTATCTATTATGGGCCTGTTTGTTTCATTGCAAAACGTCGCAAGTCGTAAGTCGTAAAATGAGAATGAAAAAAGTGAACTGTAGCAGAGAAAATATATTGTGTTTTACGGTGTTTGGTTGATAAAGTGAAGTGTAAATGGAAAAGTATATTGTGTTTTACGGTGTTTGGTTGATAAAGTGAAAGTGTAAATGGTAAAATATATTGTGTTTTACGGTGTTTGGTTGGTAATGTAAAAGTGTAAGTGGAAAAGTTGACCACAAAACTAACTGTATCAGTGATTTAAATATTATAAATACTATTAAATTAAATCTACTATTGCAAATTAAATTGTATTAATAAATTTGAGATAAAAATTAATAATCTTAATATTTTATTTATAAGAATAATATTAATAAAATATTAGTATAAATAGTAAAATATTACTAAAATATTAACTAAATAAATAATATAAAATTTTAAGAAAATCTAAAGAACATTAATAAAATTTAAGAATACTAATAAGATATAAATATTAAAAAATGTTACAACAATAATAAAATATAGTTATAATATTATAATATTAAAAATACTTGAAATTATTATAATATAAATTTTATTATAATATTATTTTAATATTATAGTAATATAAAATTAATAAAGTAAAATATAATTATAATTTAATAATAAATTATCATTATAGTATTATTATACTGAATTATTATTACAATATTACATAATAAAATATTAATATAATAATAAAATATATTATGATATTAATAAAGTAATTTTTTATATTAAAAAATAAATAATTAAATATATAGTAATTTTATATTAAAGTATAATACTGTTATATTAATAAAATATTAACTCTAAATAAAATAATAAAAAATGGAATAAGTATTAATAAAATAATAAAATATTAAATTAAAATAGTAAAATATTAAATATTAAAACAATAAAAAAGTTAAAGATTAAAATATAAAATAATTAAATAATTAAATAAGAAATTGAACACTATTAAAATATTAAATATTTAATAATATTTAATTATATATTGATTATCAAGTAACTGTTTTGAACTGTAAGTGTACTACAAGTGAGAGTTACATGACCACAAAATTAACTGTAGCAACTGTAAGTGGGAAAATATGAGTGTAAAAGTGAGATTTACATGACCACAAATTTAACTGTAGCAACTGCAAGTGGGAAAAGAAGAGTTGCAAAAGTTTTTGCATTTTGCATTTTGCAAACAAAACCAAACAAGTGTAAAAATGTAAAGTTGTAAAAATTTTTGCATTTTGCAAACATTTTGCAAGTTACCAAACACGCCTTATATATGAAGCTATGGATAGAGCAAAATTGGCTATAAAGGCATCAAATAAGAACTGGAAGAAGTACTGGGATATCATTGATAGAAGATGGGAGGGACAATTGCATAGACACTTGCATGCTGCTGGTAATTTATTTGCCTAGAAATCATATTTGTTGACTAGAAATTGAAATTGTCATATTATAACAATCGTGTGCTTACATTATTGCAACATATTTTTTAATCCAGCACTCCAATATTCAAAAAACTTTTCTACACATTCAGAAGTGAGATATGGATTAAAGGAGGTCATTAAAAGATTGGAGTCAGATTTGAATAAACAAGCAAGAGCTATTAATGAGGTAATAATAATTTATTTATTTCATCGATATAATGTTATGCAAATATTAACACTTGTGATGTGTATTCTCACAGATAAAATTATTTGTGGATATAGTTGGAGAATTTGGAAGCTCACTAACTAGAAGAGCAGTGCAACAATCTCTTCCAGCTGATTGGTGGATTAATTATGGCGAAGCAGCTCCTAATCTGCAGAAAATTGCCATCAAAGTCTTAAGCCAAACATGTTCTTCATCGGGTTGTGAAAGAAATTGGAGCACGTGGTCGCTAATTCATACAAAATTGTGCACCGGTTGGCAATGAAAAAGTTGCATAAACTAGTATTTGTGCATTACAATATGCGACTGCGAGTAAGAAACTTGACATGAAAAAGCGACATTGATGATTATTACAACCCAATTGATCTGAACAATATTTTCAATGATGATGATATTTTGGATGAGTGGATTCGTGAGGGAGAACAGCCGATGTTACCACCAGATGACTTAGGTTGGTTAGATGAAGATATTCGTCATACTGACGAAAGTGGCGGTGATGATGGTGATGGCGGTGATGATGACAGCGGTGATGATGATGGCGGTGATGGTGGTGGCGGTGATGGTGGTGAGGGTGATGGCGGCGGTGATGGTGGTAATGGTGAAGAGACTCATAGTGTTGGTGGAAGCCAACGAGATGATGCTTTAACATGGGATTCAGAATATTATGCCACACAAGATACAGATCATGGAGGCTGGGCGGGGATTTCACAACAGCGTAGGCATTTGGATCGGTTGGTCGAATTCAGTTCTAGCGATGATTATTCGAGTGGACATGATAACTACTCACATGGTCATCATAGTCTTGAAGGCCATTTACAGGGGTTGGGTTTGACATCTGGCCAATATTCTGGCACTGATTATTCTAGCACTGGTGAATACTCTACTAGAAGCACTGAATATCGAGGTTTTGGGTATTATCACCATGGAGCTGATATTGCACAACCCCTACCGCCATATTACTCTGATAGTGGATCCTCTGGCCAATCATCTCAGCCTACAGGATCTCACCCACAAACATATTACTATCCTTATGGAAACTATATGCCTGATTTCTATACTTATCGCGGGTCAGATGATAATGATGATTTGGAGCCTCCTCGTAATTCAATGTGGAAATGACTATATTAGCAGGTACTTATGAATTATTTTGTGCAATTTACTATATTATGCATGTATTTTGATATTTTTCTACCGACGACGCTTGTATTTATACTTTCATGTTATGTTTTGAGTGTTAGGTGATATGTTTTGAATATGTGATGCATGAATTTTGATGTTTACATTTTTTTATGATTTGTCATGATTTTTTCATAATTTTTTGACGTTCTATGTAGCGTTTTGCGCGTATCGCCCGAGTCCGATTCGAGTCGCCGAGACCGATCCGTCTCGGTGTCGGCCGAGTCGGCGGCCGAGACCGAGACTTTGAACCATGCATCTGAGTCCCATTCGGAGGAAGAGGCAGAGTGTGATGGGATTGGTTTGTTATCTTCAGATTTAACCGTTGCTGGTGGTGTAGGTGTAACGTATCTCAACCCCCTGCGTGTGTTGTCATAGTAATTTGCAGGTTTCCCTCTTGGCACAAAGTTGCGCAGAAAATCACGTCTTCCTTTTCTGAAATTCAGGCCCTTCCCATGCTTTAGGTTGTATTCCATTTTCCTCATCATTCGGTGCGCTGGTCGCGCATAATGGAAAAATTGTGGGGTATCTGAGTCTGAACTTGAATCAGCGGCTGTAGACCCTCGTGGTTGGGCTTTACCGAATATTATTGGTAACTGACCTTCTTTGGATGGAGGGATCACTAAAACGGATCCTTCTATAGATTCCACAGATGTACTTGATGCACTTGGTTTATGCAAGGGCATGTGCAGAGAGCTATCCGTAGCGGATTCAAACAATTCAACACTCACAAGATAATCAAAGGAAATTTGTCATTAATTACCCATTCGCCCTCATCTTCAGAAGGAGTGTTACATTGGGGATTATTAAGACATGTTATAATCGGTTCACCGATCAGAATGGCTGGCATGTCTGCTTCAGACTCTGAATCCGCCTCATTGCCACTATCATCATCGTCAGGCAATGATTCTTTCGATATTTCACTGATCTCTTGATACAGGAGAGCGTCAGTAAAGTAATTTTTCACCCCTTTGAATGGTTGCTTCTCAGCGAAGACAGTTTGTACTGTTGCATCATCTTCAACATATTTGAAGCACTGGTGCAGAGTGGAGGGAACGATTCAGTTGGCGTGGATCCACGGTCGTCCTAGTAACAAGTTGTACGACATGTCAGCGTCAATGACATAACACGTCACTTCTGACTTCAGGCTCCCGATTCGGCAACGGAGTCGAATCTTCCCAAGCGGATGACTACTCTCTGCATTAAAATTGTATATTGTTGTAGTGGTTGCGGACAACCTATATAGTGGTATACCGAGGAAGTAGAAGAGCCTTTTGGGGATGATGCTGAGTGCAGACCCCGGATCAACCTGTACCCTTTCAATGTATGTCGACCTGATGTATCCGGTGTAGTACAAAGGTCGATCGTGTTTGTTATCCTTGAGAAGCATATCCTCCGCTGTGAAGGTAATAGCAGGTACCTTTGATTGCACATGATGGCATTCAGGGCAAGCAGACTGAGTGTCATCTTTAGGGATTTCTGGCATATATGTCAGGAATGATTCCGAATTAGCCAGTGCATCTCTGAGTGCTTCTCTTGTCTCTTTCGAGAGACGAAGGAGCTCGTGTATGGTAATACGAGCTGGGATATTAGCCAGCTGGGCCAATATGTCAAAACGAAAGGGCATCTCAAGCCTTGGGCCTGAAGGCTTCTTCAGAACATGGTCGAACCAGACTTATTTCTGCTTTTCTTTTCCCGTCATCGGGAGCAGAGCTGGTGTGGATATTTGTACTGACGTCGTCTGCTGTTGTGTCTCGTCAGTAGCTTTCTCATACTGTTTTAAGTATGATTTTCTGGATCGAGTACCTGTCGGCTGAGGTACATCAGCCTGCATCGTGTAAGCGTGCTTTTCCCCTTCGGAATCGCTGAGAGAAGCTGATGTGAGATTGCCATCATCCGGCAAGATGGAGACAATATTGCAAGACTTGCCCTTTGACTTGGATTTCTTTGAATCCCATTGTTTGTCTTGGATAAAGTCCGGGTGTATCCACATGATTTCCCCTGTTTCCAATGTAAAGGGAACAAGACCCTTATTCTCTTGAGTTTTAGCTGAAGGATGCTTGACTTCCAGCCGTGGTGCAGGGATTGGAAAGGTCCCGTCAGGAATTGTGACTTTCGAGGTTTTGCTGAACTAGAAAGTCACCATGTTTGCAGTGACTTTCTTTTGCTTTGTTTTCAGAGTCAGAACTCCAGCGTCGACTAAAGCTTGGATTCTGTCCTTGAGGACAAAGCACTTATTAGTGGGGTGATGAACCATCCTGTGGAAGAGGTAATAGTTGGGATCGTTTGCGCATCCACTTCATTAGGACGCCGAGCATCTGGTAGCTTCAATTTATTCCCTTTGTGGAGTAGATGGAATATTGTGACCACCTATTCGTCTTTGAAGGAGTACTGTTTCGGAGGAAATTTAGACTCCTGATTATTGAAGCCGCTCTTCTTGGCCTTCAACTGAACGTCCCCTGATAATTCAACGGACATAGTCTCTTTTCCTTTGGCTTGAGAAGACTGTGCCATGTCTCTGCGTTCTTTATTATTCGTACCCCATTTGCCTTTAGGGGTAGATGGTTCAAACTTCTTAGCCGACTTTTCGGCTATTTCGGCTTGTTCGACCAGTTCTTTCCAGGTATGGGCTTTGACAGCTCCCATGCAAATTTTATTTGGTCTAAGAAGTTATGCCTACACGTCTGTAAGAGCATGGGTAATGGCATCCCTGCTGGACACATCAGAGACAAGTTTCTGAATCACTCAATGTAATCACGGACAGATTCACACTTCTTCTGTACGGTAGAGAGAAGTTTATCCATGGCTACCTCGATATCGTCCTCATAGAAACGAGAAAGAAATCGGGTTTTCAAGTCGATCCAGGAATTGACAGAGCCTGGAGGGAGACTTCGGAACCAGTCAAATGCTACCCCCTTTAAGGTGCCGATGAATAATCTAGCCATGATAGCATCATTGTCTATAACGTTACCGGTCTGGGAACGGAAGTAGTAGATGTGCTGGTTTAGCGAGCTCTTACCATCATACGTATGTAATGTTGGTGGTTTGAACTTTGGCGGGTATGGTACTGAATCCCATTCCAAAGGGTAAGGACGGACTGTCCCTACTTTCTTTAGTTCATCCCTTTGAGCTAGGGACGCGATCTGAGCTTGGATGCCTTTAAGAACTTCAGCGTCTAAAGAAGAACTCTCCCTTAACTTCTCAGTCTTGGGTTGTTCATTGCTATGATGTTCTTCCTCATCATGGTTACTCCAGATATCATTGTTATTCCGATTATTGAGGAGTTGGGGAGTATCTGTTGAATGCTGTCCAAGGCTTCTTGCTGAGCCTTAGAGGTTTGTTCTTGGGCTTCTAACCTTCGTCGGAGGTCATCATTACCGTTATCAGCCATATTTACTGACAGTCTATCCGTTTGCACTGAGCTGACTGTCGCTGAAGAGGCATACCTGCTGTCTTCGTCCTCCTCCTCAGACCATTGGAATAATTTTCTCATTGGTTCTGGTGAGGTTACTGTGGTTGAGGAGGATGGGTGCTCATAACTGTAGGGTATTGCAACCCTATATCTGGTGTTTCGGAAGACGCCTTCTTCGTGTACTAAGACTCCGCCAAGGTCTGGACTATAGTCCGGATCTGGAGAACTGGAGGAAGGAGAGTTAGGGGCATGCGACGCTCGCCCGCCCCTATGTGGTTTCCGCCCCCTTTCGATCATATTGACAGACGCAGAGAGCAGGTCTGACAGAGCTTGCGACACGTTCTTCTTGCTATGCTTCACAAGAGCTTGTTCTGATAGTCGATCAAAGACTGATCGTCGGCCTGGAGGAGAGGCAGGGATTGGTCCCAGCCGGCAATGGACTGAGTGGACTGTCACCAACCGACATCCCACTTGTTGGCAACAGGAAGGAGAAGTTCGGAAAGGTCCCGACTTCCATTTGCTTGTCAAGAATTCTCGCAAGTCGGACCCAGCCGGGCTTAAGCGTTTTAGCACAGAGGCTCTGTTAGATCGTGGATAGGACGATATCCTGCTCTTTTCATTACCGCAGAGGTAGTTAGCACTAAATAGTGCCTTAGCTCTAGCTTCGCGGCTAAGAACTTTGGAAATGTCCTTGGGTGCTGAAGCTGCATAGCACTGTTGTCAACACTTAGGGACAATCGCTTAGCTCCGCTGCGAAGGGCGAGCTTAGTGCTTGATGAACTGGGGAGCGAAACACGCTGTAGTGTTTTATGCGCTACTTTGCTGCGAAGGAGGTTAGCCCCGCTGGGTGCTCTAGTCCTAGCCTGGCGGTTGGGAACTTCATGCGTACCCTGAGGTACTGTGCTTGCCGCACCATCAGTAGCTTCACTCATAAGAACGAGGCTGGCGCGGGGAGTTACTGCTCCTGCATTAGGCGAAGTTGCCGTTCTAGCTTCGCTGCTGATAGTCTCGACGAAGCAGGCAGGCATCTTGCCTTTGTCTTCGCGGGACAGGCGATCCTGTGGCGTAGCTACGCCTGAAGCTTTATACAGAGCTTTCTACTTTGGCCTCCACATCTGCTTTGGAAGAGGAGATTTAGGTTCGCAGGGAACCTGGTTAGCCACACACGAGGCTGAGAGGGGTTGGAAGGATTCTGCTTCCGGTCTTTGCTCCGAAACCTTGGCCATCGAGACCTTTCTATGCTTTCGTGCATGGAGCATTGGACCACCCCCAGAGAAGAGTTCTTCGAATTTTCCTTGGTCGAAATGAACGACTAGGTTCTCAAAGGTAACAGGCTCAAAATTCTGACCCTTGCATTGCGGGCATGATTCCTTGTTGTGCCAGAGGACCGTGGTAGGCTCGCGGAGAGCCTTATCTGTTTCCATAAATACTTGCTTTGAAGATTTAACCAGAGGGGCTCTGGCCATACCGGCTTCCTTGAATTCAGAAGTAGACCTAAAGGTCTGTTCGTTGCATTGCGACACTTAATTCTCAGCAGTGGAGAATACAGTCCCCAGCGGAGTCGCTATCTTGTTTTCCATTGATTTTTGCAAAGGGGAAAACTTACAAAAAGGGGTCGAGGAGCTAAATTACAAGTATTCTTTGCAGGAAAGAGATTACGAGTAGATCTCCTCTGATAGTTCTGGGGAAGTGTGCTGGTAGAAATCTGATCAGCGCGCGATCACTTTATCCCTTTGACGATGCGATCGATCAGACAATCGGACTGCTGCCTGATGGGATTCCCTTCTCGCCTGGTTCGGGGAATCGGAGAACAGAAGGCTGGTAGAACCCTCTTATTACTTCTAAACTGCCTCCACTTGGGAATTCCTTCTCGCCTGGTTCCGAAAATTCCTTGAGAGGAAGGAAGATATTAGGGTATTAGCACCCTGATTAGAGTAGTTCTCTGAATTCTTGGAAGCAAGAGAATATGTCTCTGTTTTTTGCCGTGTCTCCTCTTTTTCAGCCTCTCTCTCCGTATGTCTGTGTGTGTATGCCCTTGGTGGGCTATTTATAGAGGAGCAGGGGTATAATTGTCCCTTGAAAGTCTGAAAATAGATCGAGTCAATCTGTTTAAATCTGGAAAGTAGCCTTGCCGCGAGGCTAGAATCAGCTTTTGCGAAGCTGGGAATAGTAGATGCTGTTGATCTCCTGATCCGTTTGATTCTTTCCAAATAACTGAAAGATCTCCCCTGATCTTCTTACTTGTTTTAGGAGAGTCAAGAGATTATGGCAAGCAACTGCCAAATTTGATCTCAGATTTGATCTCGATTAGATTTGATCTTGATCTTGAATAGATTTGATCTTATCTGGAGATTCAATTAGTCAAAGGTGACCATAAAAGACCCGCAGCGGGGTTACTTCGTCGAACTCGCAACGAAACTGGGGAAGCGTCTGGCGAAGTTAGAAGGAAAGCTTTTTAGCGGAGCTGGATGCTTTCGTGGCGAAGCTACCCATTAGCCTTCTGCGCGGCTGTATAGGATTTTGGGCGAAGTGAACCGCTTGTGGAGTTAACTGAGCTCCTCTTGCAGCGAAGTTTGCGAGGGGACTCTCTGCGACGCTAAGCAATTTCAGCTTCTCATACGAGACTCATCTTGTGGGCTCATGCGGGGCTAAGTGTTGAGCAAACTTAGTGTCCCCGGACCTGCTTGGGCCTTCTCACGAGCTTTTCTTGGTTTACTGTCTGCTTCGCCGGATCAATAGAGTCCAAATTGCTGATGCGTCCCTTTTGAGATGGGTGAAGAACTGGTCGTCAGCTTGTCTGCCACTTGTCTTTTGTAAATGTCAACAAGTTAGACATTGTTCAGGCCAGTTAGGAATCTTGTCTTTTTTAGAGTGTCAATAGCATGGAGCGGTTACACGCCTAATGTCGCACACCTACGAATTTTTGGGTGTGTTGCATATGCTCAAGTACCTGAAGTTAAAAGGAAGAAGTTTGACAATCATGGTGAAAAATGCATTTTCATCGGATATAGCGAGGAGTCGAAGGCATACAAGCTCTACAATCCATTAACTAAGAAACTGGTGGTTAGTAGAGACGTCTTCAATGAAGCTGAAGCATGGAGTTTGAGCAATGAAGAGACTGTCAAAGAACAACCCGTGGTGAATGAACCTGACGAGCTCCTACATGAGGTTCCACCACCAGCTACACCACCATCTCAACATGCTATACCGTCTCCTGCAAGAGGTTCTCCATCTTCTGGGGAAGGTAGTAGTAGTGAATCCTCTGTGCAACGAGGTCCCATCAAAAATGAGAAGCCTCAGGGAGATCTATGAGCAGATAGAAGATGGAGAGACTAATCTCTTCTGCTTAAATGCTGATCATGAGTCTCTTACTTTCCAAGAGGCCAAGGAAGAAGATAGTTGGATCAGCAATGAAGGAGGAGATGCATGCCATCCAGAAGGACACATGGGAGTTGACAACACTTCCACAAAATCACAAGGTAATAGGTGTCAAATGAGTGTACAAGATCAAATGCACAACAGATGGCCAAGTTGATCGGTACAAGGCGAGGATTGTAGCGAAAGGCTACAAATAAAAATACGACATCGACTATGAAGAAGTCTTTGCACCAGTTGCTCAATTGGACACGGTGAGACTATTAATTTCACTTACATCTCATCACAGCTGAAAAATATATCATCTAGATGTCAAGTCAGCATTTCTTAATGGTATTCTTGAAAAAGAGGTGCATGTACAACAACCAGAAGATTTTCTGGTAAAAGGGCAAGAAGACAACATATCGCCTAAAGAAAGCCTTGTACGGCTTAAAGCAAGCACTACGGGCATGGAATGCCCGAATTGATGGTTAATTTCATCAAAACAGCTTCACCAAATGTCCTTATGAGTATGCCATCTACATGAAGAGGAACCATCAAGGCGAATTTTTAATAATTTGTCTATGTTAATGACTTGTTATACACAGGAAGTAGCGCTGAGATGCTTGCAGAATTCAAGGAGGCGATGTTCAATGAATTTGTGATGACGGATAATGGATTGATGTCCTATTTTCTTTAGATCGAAGTGAAGCAACAACAAGATGGGATATTTATATCTCAAAAGAAGTACATGAAGGAGATCTTGGAGAAATTCAAGATGAGTAACTGCAACCCAGTGAACACCCCAATAGCCACATGAATGAAACTATCAAGAGAAGGAAATGGAGATTTTGTAGACTCAACTCTTTTCAAAAGTCTAGTATTTGATGATCACAAGGCCCGATATTGTTTATGGAGTCAGACTTGTGAGTCGTTATATGGAGACACCGAAGGAGTCTCATTGGCTAGCTGCAAAGAGAATTCTAAGGGATATCAAAGACACTCTCAACCTTGGTCTATTTTATACTTATGGTGAAACTGCAAAGTTAGTAGGCTATTCAGATAGCGACTGGGGAGGTGACCAAGATAAGAGAAAAAGCACCACTGGTTATGTCTTCTATCTTGGGTCAATTGCATTTCCATGGACCTCAAAGAAACAAGGAGTTGTGGCCTTATCTTCATGCGAAACAGAGTATGTGGCAGTTTCATCTACTGTATGTGAAGCTATTTGGTTGCGGAACATTTTAAAGGAGTTGGATCATCCACAGAAGAAGCCATTGTAATATTTGTGGACAACAAATCAGCCATCCAACTTGCAAAGAACCCAGTACATCATGGGAGGAGCAAACATATAGATACACAGTTTCATTTTCTCAGAGGCCATGTAAAGCAGAAAACCGTGGAGCTGGAGTATTGTCATACTATGGAGCAAATAGCAGATATTTTCACTAAGCCATTGCCAATTGAACCTTTCAGAAGGCTAAAAAAATGCTCGGTCTGAAAATATTTTGATTTAAGGGGGCGTGTTGAAATATCAAATAAAAAAAGTCTTTTATGACTATAATTTTGGAAGTAGAAGAGACTCCATAAGGTGAAAAAAATAAAGAATCGTCATAATCAACTAGGAGAAATGAAGAGTCACCATCAATTGAAAGAAATGAAGAGTCATCATCATCAACTAGAAGGAATGAAGAGTCATCATCAATTTGGAGAAATCAAAAGTCACCATGAATTAGAGAAGTTAAAGAGTCATATATGCATTATTGTCATTTATTTATGACATTAAAGTAGATGATTGATATTCTTGTAAGTTTTTTTCTTTGAAGCCTATAAAAGACTAGTGTACCTCTTTGTTTTTTCAAGCAAGTAAGTAAGAAAGAAAAGTTGAATAAGATCCATTCTCCACTTAAAATTTTAGATTATAGTATATACAAACATAAAACATACTGAGGAATGTCAAGACTATCAACCTTTCCATGAGTAGATCAAGATGCCCTAAATTATAATTATGTAACAAATGCTGGGTTATGCAGCCATTTAAACAATTAAGAAGCCAATATCAGGATTCTATAATGTAGTAAATGTGTTTCCCCTCTACTGTTGATGCTCCTCTACTTAACTAGCCAATTTTGGAGTCACATCTTAAGAAAATATATAAAGCCAATTATGCAAGTATACAAGTTTGATGGTTTCCAGCTTGGAGAAACACGCTGCTGCTTTTTCAGATGAGACACAGCAATAAACCAAATAGGAACCCATTCTACAACATACTCATAAGGAGGTATCATGCACAGAAGAAATTCCAAACAGCAGAGTGAAACACAAAACCGATAAACTTTAGTGACAACATGGACTTACAATGTCGAAAACATAGCATGTGCGCGCGCGGCGAGAGAGAGAGAGAGAGAGAGAGAGAGAGAGAGAGAGAGAGATTATACCTTACGAAAAACTTCTGACACAGGGCCATCATTTTCAGAAGCACTCAGCTCCAATTCAACTTTTTCTAACCCTTTGACAATGGCTTGCATTTCTTCAGCCAAGAACTTCAATTGTATCTGCGTGAACCGATCTATTAGCAACATGGTGATCAAATTTTTGTAAAGCGACAAGGATTAAGCAGATAAGAACCTTTGATGCAGCTTCCAAACTATTAAAATCCACATGAAAATCAAGAAGATGTGGTGACTTTGAGGCAAGGACCTGACATTCATAACACCCTCAATGTCAGTTAAGATATGATGGAACAAATAAATATGATAGTATATATATTTGACTCATCAAATAAAAAGATCACGAATAAAACATACGTTCCTTTTCCTGGGACTTTTAGATATATCCCTTTGAAGTCTTACTTTGACATATCCCACTCAAACCTTGGTGTTTGATACATCCCCTAATCATTAGTACCAGGGTAGATTAATGTTTTACATATCAGATATCGACGATATATCGGTCGGCAAAATTATATACTGGATACCGGGTGATATACCGTGATATGGTACTAAATACCAGACGTCATTTCAGACATCATACTAGATGAAGAATATACATGCGATTGTCTATATAAATCATATTAAACTACTTAAAGTAAGTTTAGAGTCATACACTCATAGGGGATACTTATCCTTTATAGAAGCTCCCCAAATGCGTTTGTAGAAGCTCCTCAAATGCGTCAAGTGGTGATATATCAAATATATTCATCTCGGATATCGACCGATATATCGGCCACATGGCGATATATCGGCTCATATCGGTCCAAAATGATATTCGATAAAATTTTGCACTTACCGTACCGTTTTGGATAAAATACCGGTATCTCGGCCGATATACCAGTATCTTGGCCGAGGTTTAAAACAGTGTGGTAGATGCACCAGATATTCCGATAAATTTAAGAAATATCAATACACTCTGTTTGGCCTTAATTCATCTTTAATAGAGACATCATTTGGAACTAGGGGGTGCTTCTTTTGTTAACATAGTCTAGGTCAAAGAAGCAATTTAGCCTCAATTATCACATTTAAAAATAAATGTGAAAGTACACCTAGAGGGGGTGAATAGGTATAATGCTAATTGAATGCGGAAATGTAACAATTAAAATGAATAATGTAAACAGTCAACTCAAATCAAGAAGTGAAGCCGAATTCCCAATTAAGGGCTCTAGAACTTCTCCTATACATTCCTCTAGATAAGAGTTGAAGTGCTCAATTGATTTCTTGATTGAAAGAGAAAAACAGACAAGTATTAATGATGCAAGAGATGAATAGCAAGTGCAATGAAAATAAAAGCACAAGTACAAACAATATAGATAAGTAAAAACACAAGTGCAAGCAATAAAGATAGATTAAGAGCAAGAGAGAAAAAAATCGCAAACACAAGAGATTTGTTTTGAGGGTCGAGTACCAAGCTCCATGTCTCTGCCTTCACCGCATGAAAGATTTTCACTATCCACAAAAGAACTTTCACAAAGGAACTACAAGGTCTACACAAGACCCGGAGTACACAACTCCAACCTTTAATCCTCTAAATAAGAGGTAGCACAAAGTCAATAAAGTTTACAAGTTTTTGGCAATCACAAAGGTCACAAACTCTCTCTTTACAACTTTTTAGAGTTTTTGAGTGGAGAAATGAAGCTTAAGAAGTTTGTGAGAGAAATTTGAGTTGAAAAAATTGAACTTGAGAGCTTAAAACTTACAAAGAATGATTTGAAATTGAGAGCTCTTGAAACTTGAAAGCAAAAACTTAAATTTTCATTAAAAACTTTGATTTATCCTTAAAAATTTTGACTTCAAAAACTTATGTGCAAAACTTCTTAACTTTTTTCAAAAACATCTCCTACAATGACCCATATATATAGGCAGTAGGTAAGAAACATTAGAGAGCTAAGCCAGTCAATAAAACACGGATAAAGTCCTAATAAAGTGAAATATACTCGTCTGGGGATAAGACAAAACAGTTTGAAAGGAGAATCTCGTTTTTTCTGAAATATGGCCTAAACGGTCTACTGGAGCTGTTGACAGTCCAATAGAGTTGTCGACAGTCCCGTGTACAATGGCTAGAAATTTAGCCGTTGCGGAGCTTACCTGTCGACGTCCAATTAATGTATCAGCTGTCGACAGCTGAATGATACATATAATGTATCAGCTATCGACAGTCTAGGTGGGCGGACTATTGACAGTCAGCTCCGAACCACTGAAGAGCCAAGTCTCTGTAAATTCCAGTTGACAGCCCCTTCTCAGGGACTAATGACAGCACTATTGAGCTGTCGAAAGTCAGAGACAAAGACATAGTATTTTTTAAATGATTTAGAAACAATTTTTGTATAAATAACTTGTGCAAATGTGTGTGATTCTTGAGCATCAATTCAACATCAAAACTTAGATTTTACATAGGGTTACACTCTTCAAGTCTTCACAAAAGGGCTTCTTCAAAATCCAAGCTTTTGATCGTCCGATCTTGAGTCCCTTTCTTGAATCAACTTGATCACTTCATAACCTTTCTTTAGAGGAAGAATAGAACCACAATCCTTTCTTTTGAACCCTATAGGCTTAAATACACTAAAACTTGATTAGTGCCAAATAACTTCACGTGGTTTATAATCATCAAAACAATACCGGAGAGTGTACCCTTGGGCCAACAAAATGGACATAAGGTTTTTTTAATAGCTAAAGGCTTAGATGTTGGGAATTTGCCTTGTTTTAAAGTAGACGATGATAGTCAAGAAGATCCAATTGATTTGGAGAAGAAAGTGAAAATTTGAAAAAAAAAAAAAAAAAACAGATCAAGAAACTGTGTGGCAGTCAACAAGCCTGTCGACTACACACAAAAGGCTGTCGAAGGCCTTTCAACAAGAAACAGAGAAGAAACCCAGTCTCAGATTTTCGACATGCATTATGGCCTGTCGATAGGGGACCGTCGAAAGCCATCACTGACCTGTCGACAACCCCCGACTAGAACAAGTTTCTGTTTTCTATTCATGTGCATGCGTATTTTCTTTTCTAGTGGAGTTCGAATAGGAGGCTGTTCCTATTCAATGAAGATCTGTTTCTAAAGTTTGAAGCGTCTAGAATTCTGCTAGATCAAGGAAATCAACTCCAAGGATTGATCAACTTCTTTAAGCATCCGACGACCAAGATCATCTCATCGTTAAACTAGGGTTTGGATTGTAAAACTCTATAAATAAAAATTGTAACCTAGTATATTGGACACACCAAGAAAGAAAGGAAGCCAAGAAAAAAAGAGGAAAATGATCGTGCATAGGGAGAAGCGCAAGATTCAAGGAAAAGGCAAATACTCTTGTGAGAATCAAAGAGAATGTTAAAAATCTTGTATAAAACTATCTCAAGTTCTCTTCTCGTGGAGGTAGGCCAAGTTTGGGCTGAACAACGTTAAATCCTCGTGTTATTATTTCTACTCTTTTGTCTTGTACTAGTTTACTCTACAATAGTTTTCTTTTGCAAGTGTTACATATTGTCTAGATTCTGTTATGCACAACAATTGGTATCAAAGTGCCTATTGTAAGAACAAAGACGGAATGTCAAAGATAGGAATTTTTGCGAGCAAGTTCGAGTTTGAGAAATTCAACAACAAAGAAAACTTCAGTCTATGACAAAAGAGGGTGAAGGCGTTGCTGGTGCAATAGTCTTCATAAGACCTTGCAGGGAAAGTCAGGAAAACTTGTAGGTATGTCAAATGAGGATTGAGAGGAGATGGATTGAAAGCAACAAGCACGATCCAATTATGTCTCTCAGACGATGTCATGTATAACGTGATGGATGAAGAAACGGCTACAGGTTGATGGTCAAGGCTAAAAATATTGTATACGACAGAGCCTCTCCAACAAGCTATATCTCAAGAAACAACTATATGGGCTACACATGAAGGGAAAGCGGTGTTGAAACACCTAAACTTCTTCAACAAGGTCATTAACGAACTACTGGCTGTTGATATCAAGATCGACGAGGAGGATAAGGCGTTAATACTTCTCAGTTCGCTTCCGCAGTCGTACTATTATATCGTTACCACCATGCTCGACGATAAGGAAACTCTCGTCTTGGTGGTCACGGTAACTCGGTTATCAAACGAGATCTAACTCTGTTATCAAATGAGATAAAAAAATGTCTAATCAAGAGGAGCAGGAAGGATTGAATTTGGCGATCACGGGAGAGAAGGAAAGAAAGGTCCGAGTTCATCAAGAGCATGTCACTTTTATCACAGAGAAGGTCATTGAAAGAACGACTGCAAGCATAGTAAGAGTGGTTGAAGAAGGGGCAAACTATAGAGACAGACGTAGCAATAAGCGGTGTTGACACCGAAGTATTAATGACTTCCTACGTTGAAGACAACGCTTCTCAAGATAAAGCATGGATATTTGATTCTGGTAGTACGGTTCATGTATGTTCTCATAAGGAGATGCTCAACTCCTTGATTGTAAAGATAGGAGGGACTGTCAAAATGGTGGATGACTCGGCTTACGAGGTCATCAGCACCAGGACAGTTAATGTTACATGCAGAGATGGGGCAATGCATGCTTTGGAGGCGGTTCAGTATGTCCCATAGGCATGGTACAATTTAATATCCATAGGGGTACTCGACGAAGAAAGATGTCGAATCCAGGTGCAACAAGGAGTCGTTACAGTTGGCCAAGGAGACAAGGCAATCCTGGAAGGAGAGAAGTGTGGGGGATATGCAAGCTGAAGGAAGAAAACTCACTTTTCAGAAATAAGCTTAGAAGGAAGCTCATCGCGAGGTGAAGCTTCAGAGATAAGCTTAGAAGGAAGCTCATCGCGAGGTGAAGCTTCAAGAAAGACTGCAACGAGACATGAATCGAGTCAAAGTATTGCAAGAAAGAGAAAGGGTGCATTCGGGCAAGACCCAAGACGACCCAAGGCATGGCGGTGAATCAACCAAAGGCCCCGGAGACATGGGGCAAGAGTTAAAGGATTCGCGGTACAATTACAAGTAAAGAAAGAATTAAGATATAATTTCAAAATTTTCAAGGTGTTTTGCTAAAGACTTGAAAAGCAAGTCAAGGTGGACATTGTTGGAAATTTGCTTTGTTTTTAAGTAGGAGATGATGGTCAAGAACCAATTGATTTGGAGAAGAAAGTGAAATTTGGAAAAGAAACAGATCAAGAAACAATGTGACAGTCAACAGGCATGTCTACTGCACACAGAAGGCTGTCGAAAAGCCTTTCGATAGTAAAATGCAAAGAAGAAAACTAGTCTCAGATTTTCGATAGGCATCATGGCCTGTCGACAGGGGGCTGTCGAAAGCCATCACTGGCCTATCGACCATAACAAGTATCTGTTTCCTATTCAGTTGCATGCATGTTCCCTTTTCTGATGGAGTTCGAATAAGAATTCGTTCCTATTCAATGAAGATTTGTTTCTAAAATTTAAAGGGTCTAGAATTCTTCTAGATCAAGGAAATCAACTTCTACAATGATTGATCAACTTCTTCAAGCATCTAACGATCAAGATCATCTAATAGTTAGAATAAAATTTGAATTGTAAAACTCTATAAATAAAGATTGTAATCTAGTATATTGAACAAAACAAAAAAGAAAGGAAGCCAAGAAAGAGAGATGAAGGTAATGGTGCAAAGAGAGAATGTATACTCTTGTAATCTTGTGAGATTCAAGGGGAAGGCAAATACTCTTGTGAGAATCAACGGAAATATTAGATTTCTTATACCAAGTTTATTAATAAAACTCTCTCAAGTTCTCTCCCCATGGACGTAGGCCAAGTTTAGGCTGAACCACGTTAAATCCTCGTGTTATTATTTCTACTCTTTTGTCTTTCTACTGCTAGTTTTCTCTACAATAGTTTTCTTTATGCAAGTATTACATATTGTATAAATTCCGCTGCGCATAATAATTGGCATCAGGGCGCCTATTGTAACAATATTAGAGAGATGCGAACATGAGGCACAGGTGAGTCCAAGCTACTTTCTTTTTACTTTTAATCTTTTCGGGTTTTGCCCAAGCAGGGCCTAGATGTCGCCTGGGCAGATAGGATGAGCACGGTTCAAGAGCCCTGCCAGCCTCCTGCTTACTACAACATTAGAGAGAGGTGTGTAAAAGTACAAGGATTTGAGAAGAGGGATCTACAAGTAGATCCATTTTCAACTAAAAAATTTAAAACCATGTAGCCTCAATTTAATTTAAATAGTTTCCAGTATCATAGTTTTAAACTTAAATGAAATTGATTCCACAGTTTCAAATTGATGCAAATTGGCACACAGAATTTACAAGTGGAATTTCCCACTCTCTTTTTATTGTGTGCGCATGGTTCTATCTATTCGTGCATGTGTATTGAGTGCAATTGAATGAGAACGATAAGATGAGTTGAGTGGCAATTCGCTAAAAGACAAGACAACAAATTGACCGTGGCATCACAAGAGCTTCGAGGTTGCTGCGAAAATGAGGGAGAATGATAGAGCAAGGCATGTGCAATAAAGACCAGGGACAGTGCAAATTGGCAAGACAGTTATAACTGTAGTTAGTGAAACAACAACGCCAAGATAGTTAAAAAGGAACATGGATTGAGGCAAATAAAAAGGATATGATAATTGTTCATTTAACAAAGGAAATGGCCATTAATAGACCTTAATACTGAAAAGATTTAATGTAGCTAACACCAAAGATTTGAGATAAAGGCTTTGTTGTTATTATTGAATGTATGTCTGCACCCCGAGCCACGCTTGAATTTAAGAAAGTATTATGCCATCAAAAGAAAACTCTGTTCTAAGTGGCATACTACTCCACTAAAGTGGAGTAAATGAAGTATCTTTATTTAAGAACAACTCAAAAGTGTCCCGAATAGCCCAAAATGTAATCAAATTGGATGGATGCTAAAAAAAAAAATCATCAAAGTAATAATTGAAAACATATCTAACTGCTAACCTGAATGAATGCAATGCTATGGTGAAAACATAACAATTTTACCTTACAGAAATAATGCATCAATGTCATTTTATTAGTCGCTCGAGTATCTGCAAGTTTCAGAAGGCTGTCCAGGCGGAAACCAATGGCTGAACCTGCGACGTGACATAAACTGTTTCACTTCCGAATTGAAAATGAGAAATTTTGAGTCTAGAAAGTTATAAAATTAACATGCAAGAGATTTTACAAATATAACATTATCGTTTACTAGATAAATTCAGTATTGTGCGCACAGAATATATATAGTATATACTAAAAAACAAACAATTCTTATATATAAAACTTTCTGTGTATACTGTCATTATAAACCGAAGCAACAAAAAATGAGTTAAGCATACAATATGAAGCTCAATTGACTGAATAATAACAAGAGTTTACGAGGAGGTGACAAATTCAGGTACCTCTAGCAGTTCCTTGGTTCAATGTGTTCCCAGAAATAAAATTTTCTTCATAATTTCCTTCAATTTGACAGAGTTTCGAATCTGGACTCATGGATAAATGAACTGTCATGCTCAAATTGATTTAAAAAGCAAATTCATGGAGATGTGTGTTGGACATACCTCAGCAGATGCGGAATCGACCGTATTTAAACTCTTCCTAAGATCTGATATCTGGAGGGAGGAAGAAGCTGAATCACTAATTCAGGTAAGCTCTTCATTATATGGAAGCAAAGTTCCACCTTACCTGTGAACAAAATTGTATCTTGAAAGAAAAGACTCGTAACTTAGACTCCACTCGAGGAACTTTCATCAACTCTAGAAAGAACTGCAGCATCCACGGCAAGTCTATATTAAACTTTATTGATATAATGTTAAATTAAGGTAAAACCAATAAATTTAAATATTTAACGCAACAGTACAATGATAATATAAAAATAGTATGATACGCCTGTTACTGATGGAAGCATATATAAATTTTCAAGAATTATCACAAAACTGAAGAAAGGAAGCATCAATGTCTTTGTATAAATAACCCCAATAGCAACGCAGAATTCTCCAATGGCCTCAATAAGAGGTTTAAAGCCATAAAAGGTTGAAAATTTGCTTCAATTAGTAAATTCAAAAATGTGATGAAGCTTTACATTTAGAACATTAGAAACAATATTATCTTCAACTAATATAAAGAGTCAAAAGCATCAGCTGCTTATAAGTCAATATTTTTCAAAATTGAAAACACTCAAGCACACACAAACATAGTTTAGTTGAACCAAATCATGAAAGGTCGCACCTAATGACGAAGCATCTAACAAGTAAAATAAACCCCTTTTGATTCAATATATGGTAAGTGGACATTGAACAAAAAATTCCCAACTGATAAGTCATTATTTGATTCTGAATCCAATTCTACAATCCCATATCAGCTGTGTTATAGTTGAACATACATTTAAATTTTAAATCTTTCTAAAACAAAAGGGAAAAAGGAAAAATGGAATCAACTGCATATATGCAACCAAAAGTCATAGACTAGCGGTATAGTTTACCTGCTCACACTTTCCAAGGTTTTCCTTGTCACCAGTGTACCCCTGCCACCATAATAAATAAAGCATATAAACAGAAAAAAGGGAGGACAAAAGAGATCACTAAGATAATTAAAAGAGATGATTGACAAGTGTTGTGTATGCACCTTGAGAAGCTCCATTTCCTCTTTGGTTGGACAAAACTTTATCAGGTTTTCCACTTGATCAACGTCTAAGGTAGAATCATCCAGTGCTAGAGCAGCACTCTGAGAAGACATACAATTGTCAAATTTTCCAATTGAAGAAAGCATACTTGCACTTTCATATCTAAATGATTAACTTAGGCATAATTGTAACTATAAACTATGAGAACAAATGATAGGGAAAGCAATTAGTTCTGTCAGAGACGTAATTATGTACGTTGTTGTAATAAATACTTTTGGCAGGATAATCGAAAATGAAAATTCTTTGTACCTCACGTATCAACAGTTGAATAATTTAGTTAATAACAATGGCATCTATGAAATTGCATAAAGTATGTGAATCAACATGATTCTCTCTCTCTCTCTCTCTCTCTCTCTCTCTCTCTCTCTCATCGCGCACACACACACATACTAGGCTACTTCCGGAAGATTTTGAGCATGAACCTTTCCCACTCAAATTCAATGCTACGACATTCAAATATAACATCCACTCTGTTGAAGTTTATCTACATTATTTAAAGTAATTAAAGGCCAAAAATCAAGTGTTTTGTAATTTTCTTGTCCATGCATCAAGTAGGCACAAAATGAACAGCCGAAAGTAGCAAATTACTTAGATATATGACTTTAGATATACAAATTCTCAATCCGACCATTTCATCATAATCTAAACATTTAAAAACCATCACACGCCAATTTTTGTTAAGTTTCAAATATCCTACACCATTAAACTAACCAACTCACTATTTCAGCCGTTCATTTTGTGCCTAATTGATGAATAAGCAAAAAATATTTAAAATACTTGAATTTTTGTTTTAACCACTATTAACAATGTATATCAACTCCAACAGAGCAGATATTCAATTTGAATGACCTAACATCTAATTTAAACGTGAAGTATTCATCTCCATATCCTTCCTAAAGGACCCAAGTCTATCTATGTGTGTATAGACACACATACACACACACATATATATATGAAAATAATGTTTTAGATCAACATGAACGGAGCGGATTATCCATTCTGTTCCATGAGAAAGTTCCTATAACCCTTATTTTGAGAACTGACCTTAAAGAATCATTTCCCATATGTGCGTGTCGACGGTGAGGCTTTAATACTTCTAGCGTATAACTTAGTTATGCCTAGAAAAATACATATTGTGCAATGAAATTAGACAATCCATTCCTTTAATCTTACTTACATATTTTAAAATTTGATACATATAAAATCATTCATTTTGAAGGTGATTTACTTATATTTTAATTAATGAAAAAATAAATGGTTTTTTGAAAATTAGATATGGTTTACAATATAACCGCTTAATACATGAATAATTGGTCTTCAGAATGTTTGATTTTTTATTTATAAACCTTATAGAACATGTAAATCAAGATAAACAGAGTGGATCGCCTATACTTCTTTAATAATATACACTTTTATAGGTGGGTATCTAACTTAGTCATGCCTCAAGAGTATTTTATATATATATATATATATATATATATATATATATATATATATATATATATATATATATATATATATAAAATTAGTCATGCCCTGGGCGTGATGGTTATAATGCAGCATTCTTTCATTCAAATTGGGAATTAGTAGGAGAGGAAGTAACACAAGCTGTTAAATCATTCATCATCTCTGGAAACTTAATTAGAGAGTTGAATCACACTTTTCTGACATTGGTTCCTAAGGGCACAAATGCTTCACAGCTCTCTGACTTTAGACCCATTTCATGCTGCAATGTTCTTTATAAATTCATTTTCAAAGTGCTGGCTAACAGACTACAACAAGTCGTTGAGGAACTCATCTCACCCAATCAAAATGCATTCTTAAAAGGCATGTTGATTAGTGATTGCTCACTACTAGCACATGAAGTTATCAGACTTTAACAAACCTATGGGTAGTAGAGCTTGTCTCAAGGTGGATCTTCAAAAGGCATTTGACAGTGTCAACAGGGGGTTTGTTTACTTCATTCTACAATGTATGGGGTTCTCTGCTAAATGGATCAATTGGATAAGGGTATGTCTTAGCTCCCCCTCCTTTTCAGTGCTAATCAATGGATCTCCTGCTGGTTATTTTTCAAGCAATAACGGTGTCAGACACGGAGTTCCCTTGTCTCCATATATCTTCGTGATAGTCTGGAATTTTGGTCAATTCAAATGGACTTAGCAATGGCATTTGGGAAACTGCAATCAGTCAAAAGGTCCACTTCTAATCATTTCTCCCATTTACCATTTGCTGATGATATGTTAATTTTTTGTAGAGCTAACAAATCCTCTTTGAAGGAAATTAACTGCTTCTTGACAACCTTCAAATAAATACGGGCTTATCCATTAATAGAAGCAAAAGCAAGTTATTTGTTAGCAATGGATGTAAACATAAAGAAGAGTTATTTGATATCATTGGAATCCCTCTTGGTCATCTGCCTATCAAGTATCTTGGATTACCTCTTAGTCATAATTACTTAAAGGCTAAGGACTTTATCCCTTTGATTGACAAATTCCGGATGAAGGTTGAAGGATGGATGACCAAACTTCTTTCATTTACTGGCAGAGTGGAGCTAGTTAAAACAGTCCTTCTTAACTATCTTAGTTATTGGGTGCAGTCTTATAAAGTTCCATGTGCAATCTCCCATGAATTAGAAAGAATTTCTTCCAACTTCGTTTGGAATGGTAAGATCACGCTTGAAGTTGGAATTCAATGTATAAGCCTGAGAGAGAAGGACTAGGATTAAGGAGAGTACAAGATATAACTAATGTTGCTGGAATCAAGTTGGTTTGGAGATTATTCACTTCCAATTCTTTGTGAGAAACAAGGATGAATGAGAAATATGTCAAGGATATGCATATTACTGAGCTGACATGTTCATTATTGGATTCAGGTACTTGGAAGTTCATTGTGCAATTCAAAGACAAGGCTTTGCTTCACATGAAAAAGATTATTGGAAATGGATGTGATACATCCTTATGGTATGACCCCTGGTTACCAAATGGAAATTTAATCAACTTGACAGCATTGAACTCATCTCCTGTCCTTTCTAAGCACTAGAGAGTTTCTGATATTATTGATAATAGAACATGAACTCTCAATGAGCATGCACTGCAAATTTGTTGGGACATAATTCAGCAAATCACTACATCCACTTATGCAGCTTCATGGTACTAGAGTGCTTTTGATAATGGTCATTGCACATTCAAGTCTGCATGAAATGTGGTGAGGGAGAGAGGTAATGCATTTGATTTATTCTCCATTGTCTGGCAGCCTACTGCGGTCCCTAAAATGTCCATCTGTTTACTGAAAGCCATACACAATAAACTATTGACAAGGGACAAATTAATCACCATTGGAGTGGCTGATTCTACTATATGCTCCTAATGTCTTGCTGCTAATGAATCAAGGGACCATCTATTTTTCTCTTGCCCATACTCTGTCTATATTTGGTCTTTATGTAAGCTTAAGTAGAAATTGGATCCAGCAATGGGTACTTACTTTACTTGAAGAGTGCAATGTGATCAAAACCAAATTTAAGGGTAGGGATAAGGATTCTTTTTTAGCCAGACTAGTACTGAGAGGGGCAACTTGGTATATTTGGAAGAAAAGGAATTCAAGGATTTTTCAGCAACAATCAAGACATAAGATTCTGGTCTTATATGAAGACACTCAGATCATTCTGAGAACCTGTACCTAGAAGGCTAGGGACATTTCTATATTAAGCAATTGGGGCATTCAAGACTGATAAGCTTATCAGTTAAAGCACAATGTCCAAGTACATTCAAGACTGATAAGAGTTTGTTAGCTGAGCCTGGAGCAGTATCTGGTCCATATTTGATTTTACTCATCAAGTATGGTATTCACGATTGCATAGTTCCGATTCCTTTTAGTCCCAATATCAGTAGTTACTATATAATGTAATTTATTTCTTGTGAGTGTTGTATTAGCTTTGAGTTAATCTAAAATACTTAGTGTACTATAGTAGAAAGTGACGGTCAGGGTCCTCTCCTCTATAGTTATCTAAGAATAGTACTAAAGAGTGGTCTAGCTAATTTGTAACATATGTAGTTGAGTTTTTAAGTTATCAATGAAATCATTTTACCTTTCAAAATATATATATATATATATATATATATATATATATATATATATATATATATAGAGAGAGAGAGAGAGAGAGGGGTTTTTTGGGAAGGATTTGGAAGCAAATCCTTCCTATTCAAACTCATTGTTAGAGGAAAAAAAAAGATGAAAATCCATAATATTCAAGTTGATCTACATCATTAGAGTGTCCAAAAAACAAAAAATCAAGTGTTTTAAATGTTTTTCGTCTATGTATTATGTAGGCACAAAATAGACGTCCTAAATAGTGAGTTGATTAGGTTGCCAGTGTAAAATATTTGAAACCCAACAAAAATTAATAAAGTTGTTTAAGCGTTTATATCATGACCAAGTGACTGGATCGAGAATTTGTATGTCCAAAGTTACAGATTTAAACAACAAGCTACATACAACTGTCCATTTGTGCCTAGTTGCTGTATGGGGAAAAAGAAAATTCAAAACACCTCAATTTTTTTTTAGTCACTTTAAATTGATGTACATCAACTTCAACATATTGGATCTTTGATTTGAATGGGAAGGATATGTATGTGTGTGAGTGGGTTAGCCTGCCGGTAACACTCCATCCTCTTGACAGGGAGGTTCCAGCTTTGATTCCAACTGTTGTCAAACGGGGAGACGGGTTTGGGTAATTAGTGTGTGGTATGAAAGTATTTAACTCTCAATATATATAGGATAAACATTGTCTTTAAGCTCCAATAGAAGAAGAAAATGAAGCTTAAAATTTGTTTATACCAATTCATTAACTATCAGCTAAATTCCTACTCTCACGGTGAAACCAATGTTTCAATGATCAAGTATATACTTTCCTTTGACCCTACATCCAGAAAATTTTGCTTGAGTTAATAAGCTGTTGCATTAAGCAATAATTTCATTGGCAGACATAAGTTAACCCACAGCTAAGTTTCACAAATGGCTGCCAATGTGTGCAGCCAATGAAACCCTTTAATAAATGCAACAATAATAACCAACTGCCAAACAATTTCAACATTCTTAAAAATCCTCCAAGATAATCAAATTAAAATAAATTGAATAAAAACTCTCATTAGGAGGAATTTATATTTCTTGCTGGATCAATAAGTGAAAGTGGTAAGACTGGGCACTGACACCTAGAGAAGACACATAGGATCAAGCAAATAGTTTCAGCCATATTCATGTGTATGCATGGATGTCCAGATATATAATTTTATGACAGGAATGGAGCCACATCAAGATTGTATTCATACGTACCACCAAATCAGAAAGTGCATCTTGACTTTTGTCAGCATGATTTCTGTGTTGTTGGCCCGCCTAAGATCAATCTACAGAGAACAAAAAAAACAAATCAAACCTGCAGTTAGAACTAGAAAAATGGACAGCAGAAAACATTATAAAATTGTTGGAGAGGTGGAATCGAAACTTTTCCTACATGTTGTAATAGCATTTATATTGCAAACAATTATACTCCATGTCACTGTCTCAAAAAATAAACATGGTCAGATGCGCACATGATAGAAGAATCAAACGACTCAGATTTAGTAGGAATTAACATTTTATTTAATTTAGATTTGAGTAGATTTAGTTGAGATTTAGAATTAATTTGAATTAGATTTGGTTAGATTTGATTTTATCAATAATTGTACGTATGATGCACGTATTATAGGCTATATATAACCAAGTACTGCTTTGAAAGCCAATGATGATTTGATTAAAAAAATTGTTTCTATGTGAAACTGTGTTGTTCTAGTTTAATCTCGATGATTGAATCGAATCAGGCAGTGAAGCCAAGATCCGGATTGAGATCTGTGATCATATATATTCCTTCGTCTTATTCTTGCCCAAATCCTTCTTCTCCAATTCCATCAAATCCCCACGACAAATCCTAATTCCCCCTCCCGTCCCACAACAAATTGGTATCAGAGCTAAAATCCTGCTCTTTTCTTCCTCACAAAAAATCTCCGCCTCCACAAAAAATCCTAACTTCCAATTCTAAAAAAAAAACTAGATCTTCCTCTCCTCCTTTCTCTTTCTCTAGTCGAAAAAAAAAATATGAAACCTTAGATCGGATTTTAAAAAAATCAAAAAAATCAAAAGAAAAGTAAAATAAAAGAAAAAATAAAAAAAAGAAAAAAAAAAAAAATCGCAAGGAACAATGGTCCTCTTCCCTGGTGTTCTTCGACAACCTCGACTCCCTGCCACGACAAGATCCGCCCCACAGCCTCGTCGCCATCCCGACGTGAACGACAGACCGACGGCGAGCTCCAAAGCCTTCACCGTGGTGACATCGCCGCCACCACTGCTACTACGTCGCCGCTTTATGACCTCACCAACACACCGACGACTTCACCGGCCCTCTCTGTTAGGGGAACAAATTGGAAAAGAAGAAAACACAGCTCAAATACACAATCAAAGACGCCAAAATTTTATATGAAAAACTCAAATAGGGAAAAATCACAGAGTCGCACGTAAATCCACTATATTATCAGAGAAATTACAGGAGAGAATCTCACAGCCGCTCTATATTTTCAATGATGTACACATTTATTCTCTACATAACTCTAATAATGACACATCTCCTTTCAAAGAAAAAATAGGGTTACATGCTGCGAAATCATCAAACTGTCCTTGACACGCGTTCCCTGAGTTTCATGGGCCACGAAGTTTTCAGATTGGACCACTTTACCGTTATGCAATTCCGAGACGATGCTCTGCAATGTCACCTCAGAATGCTCCTCCGGGTAGATGCTTCGGAGTGCTCCTCTGGAGTAATACCAACCGCTATTCCGGAACAAGACTACGACCTTGCCTTCAACCTGAAACTCCGAACTCGCCCAATCACTTTACCAGAGTGCTTCGCGCTCAATCCGAGATCTGCAAGGAGAACTTCTCAAAATAATTCGGTCTGGGGCTTCCCACCCCCTTCCACCCCCTACGGCGACCTGACCGCGCAGGTCCATCTCTGCGTAGAGTGATAAATCATCAAGGCAATAATTAGGCTTCATAACTTAACACTCTCTCCTCTTCCTCCTCCGTCGATGCCCTCCTCCAACATCAGCTCTCTTAGCCGCCCTCCCTCGTCTTCGCCTCCTACCCCGACAACCCTGTCACCACCTCTGACTTCATCATCTACATCACGAAGCCACTGCGCCTCCTGATCGAGCCGTCGCCCTCTTTCTCACCGTCCTCGTCACCAAACCGCACATCCACCTCGGTCTTCTCTCGCTGGCAAGCCCTATCCTAGATCCATCCTCGGGAACTCAACTGTACCTCATTCCGACCTCGCTGACTTTTTCGCAACCTCTTACCTCCTCCCTAGCCATTAAGGTGTCACCAGCTCTCCTACATCTCCATCGCGTCATCCCCGACACCACCAAACCTCCTCGCTATAATCTCAGGCCCCCGACAACCTCTGCTACCGCTTCCCCTGCCTTTCCCATCGCCGCCATCGCCAGGGACTCTCAAACCCTAGCTGTTGAGCGGAGGAGAAAGACAACTCTTTTGGTTTAATTAGGTAGTGTTGATTTCACAACCCGAACAAGTTACTGAAGACAAGGACCCGCTTTATTTTCGCCTGCGTGACCGCTCAACAGACCAGGCCCTAATTAGCCACCCAGGCCCAACCCAAGCCTGGCCAAGCCGGCGCACCCAGATCGAGCCGAATCCGAGTCGACACGAGGTCGGCTCAGCTTGTGTTATTGGCGCAAGTCACGGCTCAACCGAGCTGCACTGTTCATCGGCTCAGCCGCGCGCTCAACTCTGAGTCGACTCAGTCCAACAACGCACAACAATCCAGAGGCCGTTTCTCGCCCGTTTGGAGTCTGATCTTTGTTCGAAGTGTTGGTAACTGAGTCTCGTAACCAGTGAAAAGTTTTCATAGCATTAGAGCAACAAATCCGGTCCACGAGCCCCTATTCAGTGCCGGTACTATTCTTGCAGCAGAAAGGCAGTGGTTGTTGAGTAACTTTTGATCTTTATGCACTAAAAATTTATTCATGAGATTTTACTTTTGTGAAAGATATATATATACTGGTAGTGATGACAAGAAGTTGAACGGGATATGTATGCAGTTATCCCGTATTTTCAGAGGTTTTATGATCATTACGGATATGAGAAGTGAAAAAATCATCTTGAAGAATTCTACACTCCACACTTTTTATGCATCTGAGGCAGATTACAAAAAACCTAACGTTGAGCGTGAGCTCGAGATGCCACAACTCAGCGATCTAGTCGCTGAATATAAGGAGATCCTAGATGGCGTGGAGAAGATTCTAGAAAGCATGGAAGTAAATGGTGACACAGTTCAAAGCCTCCAATCCTTATCGAGACAGAAGTTATTGAAGAGTCAAAGCCAGAAATTGTTGAAAATCTAGAGCCAGAAGTGGAAGAGCCTCTTATTGAGACTCCTGTAAATCTTCCAGCGGAGCCTACCATAATACTATTGTCATTTTCGTCAGCTATGATGTTTCCCTTGTCCCTGAGGTCGCCTGACGTGTAAGACCCTTTTCAAATCTTTTTACAGGAGAGATTCACAGGAAATTGGTGCCTTGGTATGTGGGTTAGTTTTTAGTGAAGCTGAGTTGCCTTATTATGCTACACATATTTTGTTCGAGCTACTATCGACCGCAGCTGATTTGTCACAGAAGCCAGTTTCATCTCCACCACCTTAGTTCAGCCATAATGCATCAATAATGATTCCTCGACCACCACCTTAGCCTGATTGAGAATTCATTATGTGGTTCAACCTAGTTGTGCTTGTCTTACTACTTACCACTACATTCACCAGAGATGAATGTTTTCAAGCCGAAAAAATGATGGGAGAATCAAACTAAGATTTAGTAGGGTTTAAGATTTATTAAAATTTAAATTTGAGTAGATTTGGTTGAGATTTAGGATTAATTTGAATTAGATTTAATTTTATCAATAGTTGCACATATTGTGCACATATTATAGACTATATACAGCCAGATACTGAACTTTGTAAGGCGATGATGATTTGATTAACAAAAAATTGTTTTCATGTGAAGCTGTGTTGTTTTGATTTAATCTCAATAATTAAATCGAATTAGACGATGAAGCCAAAATCCGGATTGCGATTCGTGATCATACCCTTTCCTTCCTCCTTGTGCTTCCCCAATTCCACCAAAATCCCCACAAACCCTAATTTTCTCTTTCGCCCCATATCTGTACATTTCAGTATATGAATATCAATACAACATCCGACAGGTTAAACAATCTGCAAGTTTATTAGTCCCAACACGAGAGACCACTAATAGATTCACACTCATCTATAGACCCCAATATCACAAAGTAGACTTAGAGCCTAGAACATGTAACTCATTTAGCTAATGTGTGCTTTCCACATTGTAAAGAGTGACAAAACTAATGCAAAATAATAATAACATCAATAGTAATATTAGTTGTTGTTGCAGGCTTGCAGCTACAGCAGAAGAGGCAGAGGCAATGATATGAACTGCAGTAGAGGCAGAGGCAACAATACAACTCTTCTACTACTACGAGTACTGACGCGGGAAGCGAGTGAGACAAATGACGCCAGTAAGATCTCGTTTTAGCGCCCACGAACCCTGAAGACGTTCATGTAGAAGTTGTGCTCAAATCCACGAAAACGACACTCGAATCCACAAGCGATTTCCTCAAATCCACGAGCAAAAGATAGCAACTCGAATCCACGAGCAATAAGATAGATAAACTCAATTTTAATTGAAGAATTATTGACAAAAGATTGTCATAAAATAAGAATACAAGGGCATTTATATTGGCTTACAAAGAATACTACTCCTATTTGTAAACCTATTTCTAAAAGAAAACAAAAAGAATTAAAAGAGTCCTAATCTATCTAGGTAATCTGAATTCAAAATAAAGAAAAGAATCCAAATTTGGACCCAACTGATTCCTAAACTAAGATTACTCTGATACGCAGTAGCGCTGTCGACATGCGAAGGGCGTTGTTGACAGGTGATCTACAGACTGTAAACCCCTGACTCCCTATAAAAGCTTGTCGACTGCAGCCTGTCGACAGTTGAAAATCGCTGTCAACAGCTCGGTTTGGCTATTGACAACTGAAACTTAAAATTGGTCAGTTGCCTTGGTTTTCTCCTACATCAGTCCCTCTCTCTTCAAAAGAACTCATCCTCAAGTTTCAATTTAGATATAGTTGCATGTGAGGGACTCTTTCAGTTGACATTCTCTCTCTAAATACACTATATTCATATCTTCTTTCTCAAAGAATTTCTCTCGTCTCTTTTTAACAGTTATTGCCTTGTACTTATTAGATTTCTCCACAAAATCAATTCCCTTAGCGTACGAGAAAATCCTGTTGAACCGTGAGTGATGTTGTATGCAAACTCTGTTTGGGGAAAGTGTGATACCAATTGACGCGAGAAGCGAGTGAGACGAACGACGCCAGCTAGATCTCGTTCTAGCGCCCACGTGCTGATTATAGGCGATATGAACTTGAATAAATTAAAGCTTTCATCTCTAACACTCTCCTTCCATAAGAAAGGATCCTCAAAAGCATGAAGAATAGATGTACCATGATGCGGGATATCTTCCACGGGTGGTGATACTTCAAACAGTTTGTCGTGTCCAATTTCTTTATACTCGTCCAGTGATTTGTCGGCCACTTCGAAAATTTCGGTGGTTGGTGAAACTTCTCCTAAAGCAATCCCTTACTCTACTTCCTTGAGCTCCACGAAGAACTCGCCTTGATTGCATACATGCATGAAAGTTGGCTTCTCTTCTTTCGGACTAGGAATAGCTGTCAAAGGCTGATTGTTGGTTGCTGGTATGTCAGTTAATGATGAATCTCCGTGAGTTGATTGTTCTTTAATGGATGGTTGCGGTAGTGGCTTTGTTGTCTCGTTCGATCGATAAAATCTCATGTACGGCCGGGGTCTATTCTCCGTCTCTTACTCCTCCAAAGCAAGACTACGGGCTTGTAAAAGTCTTTTCATTCGCCTTCAAGTTCTTACAGGTGGTTTGCCTTAGTAAATGTGGATGTTGTGAAATTGATTCTACCATGCCGCAGTCCTTTCTTTAAGTTTGTAGGCCATAAACTCAACTCGATCTTCCATGAAAATATACTCAATGTCAAACAACTCATCAATTTTATCGATCCAAAGGTTGACTCAACAACATGACTCCCATCAAAAGAAGGAATAGAATTAGAAAACTCATCAAGATTTAAATATCCTCTTCCTTGGTCACGAATAGAATTAGAAAACATGTTCCTCCTATTAGGTTTTGAAAACCCACCTCTCCTATTAGGGCTAGGATTAGTGAGTCTCTTGTGCCTTGCATAGACCATCCTTTCATCTTCATAATCATCATTGTATTGATAGGTTGAATAGCACAATTCCTCTTCGTAAAAAAATTCACTCAATTGAGAATGTTTTAGAGGATACCTTGGTGATAAATGATGTGGTGGTGGTTAATACGATGGTGATTGATACGATTGACGATCATGTCCGCTTCGGCACATAACATCAGCTA
This sequence comes from Agave tequilana, assembly GCA_038442645.1. Classification (NCBI taxonomy): domain Eukaryota; kingdom Viridiplantae; phylum Streptophyta; class Magnoliopsida; order Asparagales; family Asparagaceae; genus Agave; species Agave tequilana. Next base: position 165,592 of record JAVJIF010007785.1, on the reverse strand, counting down.
GACTTCAACCATCAATCTTGAGAGACATCCTTTTAATAGTATTGGCTCTCCTTCAGCAGCGCCCATCCTCGAGAAAATGCCTTGCAATTCATCGTCGTCTCCTGCCATCGTCAGAAAGTAGTCATAGCTCTGATACCAATTGATACGGAAAGTGAATAAGACGAACAACACCGGCTAGATCTCGTTCTAGCGCCCACGAACCCTAAAGACTTTCAAGTTGAAGTTGTGCTCGAATCCACGAACACGACACTCGAATCCACGATTGATTTACTCGAATCCACGAGCAAAGGATAGCAACTCGAATCCACGAGCAATAAGAGGGATAAACTCAATTTTAATTGAAGAATTATTAATAAAAGATTGTTACAAAATAAGAATACAAAGGACTTTATATAGGCTTACAAAGAATACTACTACTATTTGGAAACTATAACCTATTTTAAAAAAAATAAAAAGAAGTAAAAGAGTCCTAATCTATCTAGGTAATCTAATTCAAAATAAATAAAGATAAAATCAATCAGAATCCAAATTTGGACCCAAAACTGAATCCTAAACTAACATAGATTATTCTGATATGCAGTAGCCCTATCGACAGGCAAAGGGCGTTGTCGTCTGGTGATCTGCAGACTCTAAACCCCTGACTCCTGTCTACTGCAGCCCATCAATAGTTGAAAATGACCGTTAACAGCTCGGTTTGGCTGTCGACAGCTGAAACTTAAAATTAGCAAGCTGCCTTGGTTTTCCTCCTACATCAAGTACTATACTGCAAAAAAGAAAACATTCAAGGCAGGGATAGGAGTTAGGAGCTTCGCGGCTGAATGTCTAGCATAAATTGGTAAGTTCGAAAGGTGCATTCCAAACGTCATATTCAATTGACGATCATATCCCCCACCCCACCCCAACCCACACACAAAAAAGAAAAAAAAAAATAGGTGCAACCTCGTTGATCTGTTATGCTCATAATTATCCGGAACCTGTCCCTGCCCCCCAAGTCCACAGCCCCGAGAGTTTTCTAGTTTAGTTTGTTTACTGGTCTTACCCTTATAAAGCATACTTCAAGCAATTTCTTACTTCCATGTTTACCATCTTCACCAGGTCAAAGCACCCTATTGGTGTTCCCAGACCATGTCACTATTGTTAAGAGGGTTCATGCGTGAGTACAGTTACATGTTGGGAAGATTAATAGTACATAACCAGTTGGCATGTAGTTGGCCAAAGAACTGATAGTTCAAATTTCTCGGTCAAAGGCTATACAGCCAACTATTATTAAGGCATCCTATACTAATTCCCGAGATGCCTACCACATAACACCCATCAACATTCTCAATCAGTTTGGGGTTGCTACACCTTCGGGAACTTAATACGTTTTCCAATTATCCAATTGAACTCAGTTATAATGATGTTTGTTTAAAGATGTGTGTCGGTTAAAGCTTCCATGAGTAACATACATAGGTCATCATAGTAATAAAAAGAAGCTAACCAAAATAAAAATAAAAAATCTGAAATTGCAAAATAAATCAAAATGAATTAAGATAAACAAAAGAAAAGGGAACTGACATAGGGAGAACATTGACACCGACTTAAATTTAAAAACTTAATGGTAAGTCTGCATAATGCATCTGACACACAACTTTCCTATAATTTGTTATTATTCAGATAGATCAATTTAAGGTTTTAACGGGATCTTTCATCTTTCCACTTTAAGTTAATACTAATACGAAGTTTGATCTAATGTTACTAGACATGTGGTGCGTATGTCATTTCTGCTTGTGTTCTTAACTAAACCTGGCAACACGACTATATTTTTATAGGCACACAAACAAACATGTGCATGTCAATCTGTACAAGAACAATCCACTTGAGCAGTTGATCCATAGTTCAATGAAGTAAATTACATCCCAAAAAAGGGGGTCCAGACTTTCTGTTCAATATACCCTGATAGAAGCAAAAGATAAAAGTTTGTGTATATTGCATAATAATTAAAAACATGTCTGATTGTCTTTCAGATACTTCAACAAACGACGCAAGGATAGGCCTATCCTTTGCAGTTTTTCATTCGATGATTTAACCCTTTGCTATCAATTTTGAGGAAAGTAATCTGGTAAAATGAGCTTAGATTTGATAAGATATCATCCCCAGAGATGACTGCATAGCGTCGGGTGGGGGTTGCATTGTGAACCGTCCGGTGCTAATATCATGTTGACAGAAATTTAGCATTCCTATTAGTACATGAATGTGAACCATCCAGACTAGCACAACTCATGAACATGCCCCCTCAAAATTTCAGTCAACATCTCATGGAAGTGCCCCCCTAAGATTTCTCTCATATAAATGCAATCACTAAAATTTCTCTCCCATAACAGCAACATTTCGTTGAAGTTAAGGATAATATTAGTTACTCTTTGCTAATTTAGTAATAAGTGCAATCTTAATAACACTTATTTCTAAATAAGGATAACGGTTTCCCTTAGTTGTTAGTCAATACATGATTTTATAGACAAGTATTTTCCATTTCTATCCATTATCTCCAAAAAAAACTACAAAAATTAAAAACAAAAAATCAAACAAAACAAATGAAAGAAGATTCACGCTCTCATTAATACCTTAATAAACTTAACATTCCCTGTCTATCATAATTTGTTTTAAGCTAAATACAACATAGCCAATAGGATGATCTATCTATCTACCTAAATTAATCTGTCCATTAAATTATTCCCTCTTACCTCTCCATGACAGAAGATTTGATGCTTTAATCTTCCCCCAGTCGATTCATTTGGTTATGTTCTTCACACACACACACGCACGCACACGCACGCACGCGCACGCACACACACGCACACGCACACGCGCGCGCCAACACACACACACACACACACACACACACAAATTCTATGAAGGACTATTCTGGTCACAAGCAACGAAATCGATTCCATAGCATTTGAGGCCTTCTCTATAAATGCTATGTCTCTTGAATGCCAAGTACGCTTCCGTTGGCTCCTATATTTTTAGTACCTACTGTTTAGGTAATTATAATTTTAACTTATATCTCTCATTTTATTAGCTTTAAAAAATATGATTATTAATGTATTTATAAATCTACTGAGCAGTAACTAAGTTTTTTTTTTTTAATCTTATAAGGGTAACACATGAAAAAAAGAATATACTTTTATATAGTTCCAATATCATGTTGCCCAACCCCTTCCCCCAGTAATTTGTTGCTCCATTCCTGATCATCCCAAGTAAGACTGTCCCAAAGTTGTAATAATACAATCATCTATCATCTATTATGTTGTTCACTTTTGTTGATATTCTCTTTTAAGAATTCCTCCGAACCATTGAAAAGAAGATTTTGTAATTATAGCAAGAAACTTTAGGATCATACACAAGCCCTATCTGTCAAAGCTAATAATAAACACTTAAAAGTTAAAACTTCTGTTCCATCTTCTCTTGTTTCAAAAAAAAATTTTAAAGCAAAAAAGAAAAAAAAATGGAAAAATAATCTTCTCTTGTTTTTGTATCCAGATCTCCAAATGTGGTTCACAATCATCCTTCAGCACTCTATACAACTTTACTGATTGCTTTGCTTCTTCTGATAAAAGTACTGCTGGGGATGTCGAGAGAATACCTTGCGGTAGACACTATAAACTAGCAGATAAGCTATCAAAACCTTAATATAACTAAAAATATCAAATGGGGCATATTAAATTACCGCTGAAATGAAAAATTAATGTATAACACCAGATTGAAGGCAAGATGAGAAATAAACTTTTCCACAATACTGATAAGTTACCAGGTGAACTTTATCTGATTTTGAACCAAGGGATTTACGACGTCCATCAGAACTAGAGCCATCACCCGATTTTGGAACAACTGCAGAGAAGAGACTTTCAAGTTCTGATACATCAAAATCTGAAGCGCTGCAAGCAACATGTAAGAAGCAATAATAAGTAGGAAATTTAAGCCTTGAAAATTGATATGCAGCCATTACAGTACATCCCGAAAATAAAGTATGCTTTTATACCTGTACAAGAAAAAAAAACTATATACCAGACTAAAGCAATTGCATTCAAACACCAATATCCAAAATAAAAAGGACTAGATTCTGAGCAATGATATCAATCATGATGAGCAAATCAGTAAATGCATCATGATGAAATTAAGATCTAGATACCTAAGAGGATCATCCGATTTTTGGATTTCTGCCCATAAGCTTCCTTGGACTGCTCTTGTTACTTTCACCCAGTGCAATGGCTTCAATGTTGATCGACGAGGCGCTGCAAAAAAACTAGGGCCTGTTGGACGTGCAAGACCACGGCCTCTACCCCCAGCCAAGGAACCTTGTGAGCCAAGCACACCCGTTGGTGGGGGGTGGAGGCCCTCCGCCCCTAGGTGGCGCAGGTGCAGGAGGTGCACGTGCACCAAGGGGTGGAGGGGGAGGGGGAGGACCCCCACGCCCTCCAGGAGGTGGCGGCGGTGGTGGAGCTCCTCCACGACCTCCTAGGGGTGGTGGAGGAGGAGGCCCCCCACGTCCTCCAGGGGTGGAGGCGGAGGTGGAGGGCCCCCACGTCCCCCCTGAGGAGGCGGTGGTGGAGGAGGCCCACCCTGACCTCTAGGGGGAGGAGGTGGTGGAGGAGGAGGCCCGGCCTGGCCTCCTGGGGATGGTGGTGGAGGACGGAGAACCCCACCGCGACCTCCTAGGGGTGGTGGTGATGGAGGGGGATCCCCAGCACGGCCTCCTGGGCCAGGCGGCGATGGAGGGGGAGGGGAAGGCCCGATGCGGCCTCCTGGGGTGGCGGTGGTGGAGGGGGAGGCCCGCCACGACCTCCATTCGGTGGGGGCGGGGGTGGGGGAGGAGCCCCACGAGCTCCTAGAGGAGGTGGTGGAGGTGGTGGTGGTGATGGAATTGTTGTAGTTGCTCCGTAGGGCGGGGAGAGGGGGAGGGGTTCCACGCATAGGAGGTGGGGGAGGAGGAGGTGCCACTGAATTGCCAAACTTGATAGGGGGTGGAGGAGGAGGAGGAGGAGGAGGATTTGGTCCACTCGCATTTAGCTTAGGAGGAGGAGGTGGTGGATGTGGTGGTGGAGAGAAGCCTCCATGATATCCTAGTGGGGGAGGAAGAGGTGGAGAAGGGAGAGGCACCCCCAATGAACTTCTGAAAAGAGGCGGCGGTGGAGGCGGAGGTGGAGGTGGATGTGAGGTTGGGGGTGGCGGTGAGAGGATGTGATTTCTGGAGGATGTTCCTTGGTTTATGGGAGGCGGAGGCGGAGGCGGAGGTGGAGGTGGCGATGGGCCTCTTCTGCCTGCACCTGGGAGGAGTGGTGGTGGTGGTGGTGGTGGAGGGGGCCCTATCACTAATGGTGGGGAGGCACATATATGCATGGAAGAAGTTGGGGGCAGGGGTGGTGGAGGTGGTGGAGCATGTAGTATTGATCTGGTTTGTGAAGGAACATTTGTAAAGGACTGTGGAAAAGATGCATAAGATGAGGTCTCAAAAGATGGCGGTGGCAGTGGCGGTGGGTTAGAAAATTTATGGAAAGAGTTCAATGAAGTTCCAAAGGAATTATTTGGCGGCAGGGGCGGCGGCGGTAGAGAAGGAGCTTGTAACTGCAGAGAAATGATGGTGGAAGGTTGTCAAATGATTGTGGCATGCTTTCAAAGGAAGAATCTAGAAATTCTTGAACTTGTGATAGTTTGGAAATTACTGATTTATCTGTGGATGTAAGAGAAGATGGATCCTCTGCATCCTCATCTGCTTCATTATCTTGAGAAATAGTCGAAATGCCTAGAGCAGCAGGTGAACTGTCGTATCTTGATGGAGGATGAGATGGCCTGATTACGGTAGTAGCAGTAGATCCTCTCTTTTGAGGGATCCACCGAGGTATTGTCTTTGGCTTTAATGGTTTTGAGTGATCATCAAGGGATTCCTGTTGTTTAATCATATGCTTTGATATTACTGTATCAGGCGGTGCATTTATGCCTGTTGGCGGCTTCTTTGAAGTAGCAGCCAAAGGCTTCTCTGCGGCCTGCTTGAGACAGTCAGTCCCAGGTTTTTGATTGAGAGGCTTAATCTCTACTTCATTCTGAAAAATAGTTTTACATGTGTCTTTTGTCGAATTGCGAGCTTCCATCCTGCACCTAGAATCATCTGCAACAGTAGGGGCTCCTACCTTGTGACTCTTCTCGTCCAGAATAGATCTCTTGGCAATCACATTGTCATCTAAAGATTGTTTGCAAGCAGTTTTTTCTAATATGTTCTTCTCTTCATAAGCAGGATTTTGTGCATTGGGCTTGTCACCAGTGTTATCCTGTAGAACTGTTTTCTGGGTAAATATGAGCTTTGCACCCCAATTAAAATTGTTGGCTTCCACTGTACTCTTCTTTTCAAGCTCTATAGCAATTACACTCTCTGTTTCCTGTTTTACCTTGCTAATTTCCAATATATCTTTCTCTTCAGCAGGAAATCTGTCATTGGAAGTGATTGCATTTTCTCTAACAATCTTTATATCATAGACAGCCTCGCTGGCATGAGCTGCTTGATCTGCCAAAGTACGGGCTTCTAATCTGTTGTCATTAATAGATTCAACCTTGGTTTGGATTCTACCGCTGACTATATCCCTTCTGCTCCCTTTGATGTCTATCCCCATAACAGATTTCCTTTTAGAAACAAAGCTCTCTGCGCAGTAGTCAGGATCGCTGATCTCTGATCTTATCTGCATTTCATTTGCTGGAGTTGGGATTCCCTTGTTATGATTTGTATCATCTAAAGGAATTTCGGTTTGAGAACTAGTGCCCTCAATGTCCTTATCCTTGTGAGTTTCTGATGCAATCTTCCCTTCAACTACATGGAAACTGTCACCCTCGTCGTTCTGTTTGAAGCTGTTGATTTCTAATACACTCTTCTCTTCAACTGCAATTACTTCATCCAAAGTAATTAGTTTTTCAGTAATAGCTGCATCGCTGATTTCTGATTCATTCTCAGCTTGATCTGGCACATCTGGACTTTCTGACCCAATACTTGCATCACCCATGTTACTTAAATTATGGGTGACTACAATCTCCCAATCCGGTTCAGAATTGGTGGTTTCTAGCACTCCCCTTGCTTCATTGGTTTCTGACTTAGGTCTCCAATCATCAGTTTCAGTTTTGGCACCAGCTGAATGGATGTCCACGTCTCGCTTCAGTTCCTGTAAGTCTGCATTACTAAAGATCTCTTCTGCCTCAAAAAATTCCTCTGTTGTTGAAGCAACCTCCATCTCGTCTTCCTCTCCAGTTACTGTCTCCAAGGTGGTAGCAGATTCAGCAGCATTGTAGTCTGAAAAGAGTACCTGATTCAGGCATGAATTTGCTTTCAACTACCATTATATGAGAAACACACACACCGCCACCAAGTGAAACAGTAAACTACCTCTGCTTTGAAGTCCTTTGGGAATTGATCCTTGGCATTCCACACAACATCAATTTCATCACGGTTCAACACCAGAATGTCGGATTGAACAAATGCAGTATTGAACATGACCCTGAACATCATTTCCTCACGTTCAAGATGATCATCCATATGAATGCACTCAATGACGATATCCCCTTGAACTAGGCAACCGGCATTTAGTTTAACAACTGCACCATCTTCCTGCAAATAATGCCGCGCTATCACTATTGAACTCGTGAAAATAAACAAAATTTTAAATTTAAGAACTTGGTCTTACCTGTCTATAGCGCCTAATGTTCTTCTTGGTCTTTGGTGTCCAGAAAAGAATCTTCGAGCTTCTACTAGCAGGGGTCAAAGGGTCCTGACCATAAACACGAACCACCGGCCTGCATCCCCCTTCTCCATGAAAATTGGGAACAATTCTAAGAATCAAGTACTCCAACTTGAACGGCTTGTCTCTTGGCGGCCAATCCGTCACACTACCTCGTCTAGTTATATACTGAAGATATCTCATATGGGAAGGCTGCGGATTCAACGGAGACAAGGTATGCAGGAGCTCCTTGGGAGCTTGCTTATACACCATCTCCAGAGTCTTCTGCTCCCCTGTGTATTGCTTCCTATAAAGAAGAAGCCCTGCGAGCATAAAAGCAAGGACAGGCCATCCCCCCTCTCACAATGCATTAGCAGCACATTGTGCTGCCCTTCCAAAGACAGCCAGCTCTCGCTTGACCTCAAGAAATGGTGGATCATCTCCAATGGAAGAAGAGGGCAGCCTTCATACTGTCGAGGATAGTCCATGACCGTCATATCATACTTGGTCAAAATGTCGGAGATTTTGCTCCGGCGATCACCCTCTCGGAAGTTAAACACCATGAACGAGGCATCAGTGAAGTAATCCTGCAGTTGGGCGACAATGCCGCCCATGTAGTCCTTGTACTCATCTTCTTCCAATGTGTCTGTTGAGAAGCAACTATCGAACACTGCAAAGCAATGTGAATTAACGAATCAGATAAGCAATTCGGGCCAACCTATCAATAAACTAACCAATAAATCATCAATTTTCGTTTTCAAAAAGTAAAGTTTTCATCTTTAACTTCCAAAATGCATCAAGACCCCGCAATTTCAGTGGTCACAGAAAATCGAAGTCCTAAGACCTCCAACCACCAATAAAGCAGCAACACGAGCTTCAAACTCGTCCAATTTCAACAGAACCAGAATCATCAATCACGATCCAACTTCTCTTCACCAAAAGTCCACCATTTCCCAAGATCTAAACGCAAAAACACTAAAGAAACCAAAAGGCGATCGAATTGTTACCGTAAACTCTCTCCGAGATCTCCAGCAACCGATCAGGCGGCTTCCGGTAGAACAGCCGCCGGAACAGCGCCATAACGCCGCGTCGCCGCCGCCGCCCGAGCGAGCCGTCGCCACCTCAATCGGATCGGATCGCACACCGCAAACGGATCGGATCTTCACCGGCCCGAGGTCGCTAGGGTACAGAGAATTCGAGAAGGAGACGGAACGAATGGGAATCCTAGTAAATAATTTCGCCCTTCTTTTCTTTTTCTTTTTCTTCTTCTTCTTCTTCTTTTAGTTTAGTTGCTTGCTTCGTGCTTTGGCGTCCTGTTTGAAGGTTGGAGGTGAAAGTGGACTGCGGTTGACCGGCGACTGCCGGTGTCTGGCCGACACGTGGCTGTCATAGAGAAAGAGACTGCACGTCGGACACGCCGGATGCGAAGGAAAAGGAGGTTAAAAAGCGGATGTCGCGTGAGTTGGCAATTTGAATAGATCCGTTCTAAATTTTAAAGAGACCTAGTTTCACAAACACTCAGTAAATGACCTGTAGGCCCCTCTAACCTGGGTCGTACACTGAGGGGAAAATGAGGTGAGCTTGTTATTATTGAATAGTAGTGCGCTGGGCGGTCGGCAATCGCCTGCATTTCCTCGCTCTCTCGTTGGTGAACTGTGAATCAGAGATCGCGTCACATCCTGTCGAATTACCGGTTGCTGTCCTTCTTCCCCTTAGTTTTTCATTTCTTTGACTTTTATTTTATTTTTTATTTGCTTTTAGGTGCTTGGTAAAACATCAGAGGTTGGAGAGAACTGATCAAATATCAAAATATTAAGGTTACTGTTTTGCAAGAGATCACTGCCTTTTTACCCCATCTTTTCTCAATTTATAGAAATTTTGATTTGAGCTAATTTTAAATTGCTGGGTTTTGAAGATGGAAAAGATATAATTTTTATCCTTAGAGAGAATTAAAAAAAAAAGTTGTCTTAATTCTATTTGCACGAATTATCTCTTCTTTTCTGATGATCAGATAATTTCTATGATTCTTAGAAAACAATGACTTCAATTTCTAAACTAAAAATCATGTTTATTTCGGAAATGAAATATTTGAATGAAAATCGGATGAAATACTAGCATGGAAATGGAGTTTTTGAATCATGACTAGTAAAAAAAAAAATTTACCTTTCGATAAATTTGACATTTATGCGCATAACTATCAATTCAAAGCAATTTTTTTAACTTTTGCAAAATTAAGTAAGCAAAGAATATTCTAAATAAATTTTCTTAAATTTGGTGGGAGAAACTCATTCTGAACTGACATTCAAACTCTTTAATCTCTTTTGTTAAATAATGAGAATGCAATAGTTTGATTTGACGTCATAGCAGTTTACAGTTTTACGTGGTGTGAAGGAAAAAGTATAATTATGCAAGAATTTGAATTCAAATCTTTCTTTTCGGTTAACTAAAGCCAAAGCCTAATATTAGAACGGGAAATTTACATTTTATTGTGACTGTAAAATACTTTACATTTCCCCCTTGAATGAATCTTGAGCATTCATGTGTATACAAAATGATCACAAATTAAAGACTTTAGTGAATTGTCATGCAAGCTTAGATCCAAGACTTTCCCATCACATGTATATTAATTTTTAAAACCGGTCAATTGAAAATAAGTTGCAAACATTGTAAAATAAAAAGGAGGGGGGGATCCAATCATGGTCCAAAGGCGAACAAAAGTTTGAGTAGGGGGCTCACAGGGAGGCAAAATGTAATCTCCCCCTTCAATTTACAATTTTACAATATTATATTTTTTTAAAAAAAAACAAAGATGCAAAAGCTTTTATCCAAACGCCCGAGATGCTCTCAAAAATCCCTGTCAGCAGGACAATTGGGTAGGTAGGGACTGAGAGATTGGTTTCTTAGGCTCACATGGCGGTGACGGGAACATGGTTACAGGCCCCGCGATAGAAAGGCGGGATTTGGCGCGCGATCCCGGCCAGCTCCGTGGCCTCCGCGCCTCGAATCCGTTGTAGAGTCCGGTGATTTCTTGAGGTAACTTGTCTCCTCCGGTTTCTTTGGCTTATCGTGTACCACAAAGAAATCTTCAAGTACTCTTTTGTCCCATACTACTTTTTAGGACAAAGGAAAATAGCCCACATAATACGTTTTCAGATTTTTGATTTTTCAGATAAAATATTTCTCCTTAATTATAAAAATTTTCAAATGAAATTCAAAAGTTCTTTTTATTCATATATACTTGTTTTTTAATTTTTATTCATATATCCTAGCCAGAAGATAATATTAAGGGATGTTTGTTTCGCGTAAAGGGCTGTAAAAGGTCGTAATTCGTAAACGACTTACAACCCAATTATAACTACTGTATTTGTTTGGACCGAAATTCGTAAAAGACTTACGCAACTCAATTACCACTCACTTGCAATCCAATTACAACTCACTTACAGTTAAATTTATAGTCATGCAAATTTGTATTATTTTTTATATTAATATTATTTTTTAATATTTAGTATTTTTAGTATTTATTTGTAATATTTAAATTTTTTAGTATTTTCAGTATCAAGAAAACAAATGTCAGGTACTAGATCACGAGTAGAAACAGTACAGGACAAACTAAATTACTGAAGATAAAGCAGGGTATGATGCAAGTACTTATGTTTAGCATTTTATTAACTCTATTCTAATACAACCATCCTGTACCCATCCCACAGGACAACTGTATATCAATCAAGTGATGCGTTTGTGAATTCTGATAGTAGGAAATATAGTTCACTGTACTCAGGTATCATGTAACATGTAATAATAAGTGCGCACATAAATCATAAGAATACAAGATTACGTGTGGCATCCAAACCCACGAGGGGTTACCCTTCCAAGCGCACCTCTCTGATCCCCTACTACCAGTCTCCCCCAACAACCCCGACTTGATTAATTTTATTATTCATGCAGATGCAAGACAATGTATAACTCAGTGTAACATGATCAAGAATCGGTATCAATAATGTCAATGTCAGATAGTGAATACAGTGTATGATCACGGGACAGTGTAACGATGGTATTATCAAGAGATAAATGTGTTGGGTATTCTGCTTAACAAGAATCAATCTGACAACTAATCAAGATCACTGAGATATCAACAATCTAATTGGCCAGGTCGGCAAATATCAGGTGGGAGGTTTTCCGTTCAATAGAACGTTCCTTAATTTAAGAACCACCTTTCAATTTCCTTCCTTGGTTAAAGCACCAATTAGACTGAATCTAAGTCAGTCTCGATATACTGTAAAGTATATCCCCTGTATAAAGGACTTAATCCACTTATATAGTATTTAGAGTGAGGTACGCTTAAAGCGAATCTCCTTAAGACAATTACGTCCCCCGCACTGGTGCTAACGGGATAATGGACGCTGGTCTCCCAAGATATAACACTCTTTCATGGTATTTGGATAGCACTACCAAATCACCGTACGGTCGAACCGTAGTCAACCAGTACCTTCACAGGATCTTTGAAGCAGCGGTACAAGGACAAATTTCAAACGAATATTTGCCTTTACTCTCTGGAGGAGCACCCACTGTTGAGGACGAAGGAAGGTTGAAGAATATCTTTCTTCAGAAGTACCAGATTCAGACAACAATTCTTATATAAGAATATGTTGAATTTTCTGATTCCTCTTTCAGAATAATTTGGCAGAATCTCCTTTTAGGAAGTCGCTTCGGATTCTCACTTCACGCTGGAAGTCGCGGATTCTCACTTCACGCTGGAAGCACAGTTCAGAACGTTGGAAGAACAGTTCAGAACTCTGTATAGAGAGAGAGAGTGTGTGTTCAAACTCTGTTGGTGTGTCTGAGAATGAACCTCTGGAGCGCTATTTATAGCGCTCCGGAAGGGTATTCTCGTCCGCCAAAAGTCAACAGTTGCGACGGTTCGGACAGAACCGTCGCAACCGTTCAACCGCCCAACCGCACGGTCGGTTTTCCGACAGCGGTTGGCGAACGGTTCGGATCCGTTCGCGCGGACACCCGTTGGCGGCCTGGAGCGGATTGGGTAGTGGAGTGGAGCGAATCTGTTCGGACCATACCCTGAAACCCGATTCAAAAAGAACCAGTCCAGGTAGGGAACCCGACCCCAGACCCAAGCCCGAGCCCGGACCCGGACCCGGTCCCGAGCCCACGCCCGGCTTGGCTCCGGCTCCGGTGCCGGCCGGCCGGCCGCCGCCAGCGGCGGCGCGCGCGCACGCATGTGCGAGCATAATTCCCTCCTTTTCGCGCGCGAAAACTCCAAGTACCCAAAGGGCACGCCCTTTGTTCTCAATTTTCTCTATTTATACCCCATAAGCTTCCATCACACGGCCAATGTGGGACTAAATGCTTTTAGCTTCCTTTAGTCCCATTTAGCTTTGAATTAGGCAAACTTTGGACTTGAATATCTCATTCATTCGAAGTCGGAATTGAACATGTGAATATACCACGTTCATCACCAATGGAAGGAGAACACACTCCAACCATCATCCAGTTGATTCGATCAACGGATCTCGCCATAATTCAACTCGAAGATTCGCCTTTCATATTCTTCAATTCTAACAATCCCCCACAATGAATGGAGAATTCAAGGAAATGATACACAAAGAGACTGACTCTATTGTGAAAGGTACTTAAGAAAAGAAACTGCATAAGGATAGGTGAACTAGATCTTGAACCTTCCATAGTGAAAGTTTTATCGGACTTACTGGCTAATCAGTGAACTAGGTCTTGAACTGTTAGCCGTTAGTGTAAGCCAAGTCAACAAGCTTCACACAGTGACTTTCCAAATCAACTTTGGTTCTCGGTTGTGTCCGTTTTGGCCCTGGACATTCTTGGTTTCAGAGAGTATCTTTAGGGAATAACAACCTCCATAGAAATTCCCAAAGAGCCGACCCAACTCTATACTCACATAGGTGATGGACCTATTAAGAGTAGTCTACTCTACTCCACTTGTTTAGTAACAAGATATAGGCATCATTAAAAGCGTTAAGCTTATCCTTAATCCACTTGTAGAAAAGCACTTATGTGCACCTTAGGAATGGATTGGAGTCAAGCTCCCAAGTGCTTACTCGCTGAGTCAATCATAACTAGTTTTTCCTCTTGAATTTAGTCCGTGGGATCTCCAGTCGTTAAGTGAGGTTTCCATTAAGCTGACTCGGTATGGTTAGGCTTTTAGACCCATTCCCCTCGATGCGCAGTTTATATGCTCTCCACTTAAACCTTTAGTAAGCGGATCCGCTAATTATCCTTTGACGATACAAAGTCAATAGAGATAATTCCATTTGAGAGCAACTGCTTCACGGTATTATGTCTACGACGAATATGTCTAGACTTACCGTTGTATATAACATTTTGTGCCCTAGATATAGCTGCTTGATTATCGTAGTGTATACATATAGCGGGCACTGGCTTTTGCCATAATGGTATATCTTCTAAGAATTGTCGAAGCCATTCTGCTTCTTCTCCAGCCTTATCTAAGGCTATGAATTCCGATTCCATAGTGGAACGGGCAATACATGTTTGCTTAGAAGATTTCTACGATACCGCTGCTCCTGCTAGAATAAAGACGTATCCGCTAGTTGATTTTGATTCCTCAGAATCTGCAATCCAATTAGCATCACTGTATCCTTCCAGAACAGGTGGATACTGTCCATATCTCAAGGCATATTCCTTGGTATGTGATACGTAACCCAATACTCGTAGTAGAGCGGTCCAATGTAGATCACTAGGATTGCTAGTGTATCTACTTAACTTGCTTACAGCGTAAGCAATATCGGGTCTAGTGCAATTCATTGAATACATTAGACTTCCGATAATCTGAGAATACTCCAACTGGCGTATTCCAGTTCCTGTATTCTTATGAAGATGGACATGTGGAAGAAAAGAATTTGTATTCTCTTTATCCCATGATCCTTGAATCTTTCTATCATCTTATCCACATAGTGAGATTGAGATAGACTGATTCCATCTGGTGTTCTAGTAATTTTAATTCCTAAAATTATATCAGCAACCCCCAGATCCTTCATATCAAAACTGTTGGATAACATTCTTTTAGTGGACTTAATAATTTCAATATTAGTCCCAAGTATCAACATGTCGTCTACATAAAGACAGACAATGATACATGCATCTCCAACTGTTTTCGTGTAAACACACTTATCGCATTCATTGATAGTGAATCCATCTTTGATCATGACACTATCAAATTTCTCATGCCATTGTTTTGGAGCCTGCTTTAAACCATATAAGGATTTTATCAATTTACACACCTTGTGTTCTGGGCCCTTGACTTTAATCCTTCAGGTTGCTCCATATATATCTCTTCATTTAATTCACCATTTAAGAATGCAGTCTTGACATCCATTGATGGATATCTAAGTTGTGCAATACTACAATTGCGATTAACATCCGAATGGACGTTATTCTTGTTACTGGTGAATAAGTATCGAAGTAGTCAAGTCCTTCTTTTTGCCGATAACCCTTGGCTACTAATGTAGCCTTGTACTTATCGATAGATCCATCGGGTTTTAATTTTCGTTTGAAAATCCACTTACACCCAATTGATTTACTGCCAGGAGGCAAGTTTACCAATTCCCAAGTATGATTACTTAGTATGGATTCTATTTCGCTATTTATAGCTTCTTTCCACATTTGTGCTTCTGGATTGACATAGCCTCTTTAAATGTTTGAGGCTCGCTCTCAATAGCGTATGCTATGAAATCTGGACCAAAAGATTTTGAAATTCTAGATCTCTGACTTCTTCTTGGTTCAGTTTTCGCATTTACATTCGGTTCCTCGGAACTTTCGTCCCTGAACGCCATCTCGTGTGTTCTTTCCCAGAAGTCTTATCTGCTTCCCGTATGTACAGAAAGATGTCTTCAAAGAACATAGCATCTCGAGATTCGATAATCATGTTTACATGAATATCAGGTATTTCTGATTTATGAACCAGAAATCTGTAGGCACTGCTATTCAAGGCATAACCTATGAATATGCAGTCCATAGTTTTTGCTCCTAACTTAGTCTTTTTGGGTAATGGTGCCAACACCTTTGCAAGGCACCCCCACATTTTGAGATAATGGTAGGAAGGTATCCTTCCATGCCATAACTCAAATGGTATAAGACCAAGTTTCTTGTGGGGTACTCTATTTAGAATATGATTTGCAGTTAATAGAGCTTCCCCCCACAAGTTCTGCGGAGCTCCAGAACTTACGAGCATGGAATTAACCATCTCCTTCAAAGTTCTGTTCTTCCGTTCAGCAATTCCATTCTGCTGAGGAGTGTATGGTGCTGTAGTTTGATGGATTATACCAAAACTAGCACATAACTCACTAAAATCATTTGATTCATATTCTCCGCCTCTATCGGATTTTAGAATCTTGATTTTCTTGTTGAGTTGATTCTCAACTTCGGCTTTATATGTTGTAAACATATTTATTGCCTTATCCTTACTGTTTAAAAGATACACATAACAGTATCTTGTACAGTCATCGATAAAAGTAATGAAATACTTTTTACCGCCTCTAGTTGGCATAAACTTCAAGTCACATAGATCGCTATGAATTAACCCTAAAGGTTTTGTATTTCGATCTATTGAGTGAAATGAATTTTTAGCCAACTTGGCCTCAACACAAATCTCACACTTGCGAATTTCTTCCAAGTTGAGTTTAGGAATATATCCCAGATTAGACAAGTTTTTCAAAGACTTGTAATTTACATGCCCTAATCTAGCATGCCACAAATTAGGAGACTCAAGCAAATAAACAGAAGAATTTCCTTTATTTATTAGCTTTAGGTACAATACACAGACTTTTATCAACCACTGTAACATTGGCTTTAAAAAGTCCATCAACAAGATAGCCCTTTCCCACATACATCCCTCCCTTAGTAAGTACAAATTTGTCGGATTCAAATACAATTCTAAATCCTTTCTTACTAAGTATTGATCCGGAGATCAAATTCTTGCGGATGTCTGGAACATGAAGGACATCGTTAAGAGTAAGCTCTTTCTCCGATGTCCACTTCAGGATGACCTTGCCCTTTCCTTCAACCTTTGAGGAAGCTGAATTACCCATGAACAATTGCTCATCTTGCTCTAGCCTTTGATATTCTAAGAATAACAATTTCTCCGAGCAGATGTGCCGGGTAGCTCCAGTGTCTACCCACCAATCCTTGTTGTTGGTTGTCAGGTTTACTTCTGACACCACAGCTGAAAGACTTGGTGATTCATGGTTGGTCATGTTCGCCTGTGGGTGGCTCTTCTTATTCTTCTTAAGACGGCTGCGACATTCATTTGCTTTGTGACCTTCTTTGTTGCAGATGTAACAGGTCCCTTTGAAGCGCATGTTTCTGCCGTCTTGTGCCTTGCCTTTGTACCCCTGGGAAGGCTTCTTTCTCTTCAAGCTTTTGGAAGAAGACGCTTTCCCCTTAGAGTCCTCAATCACATTTGCTTTTGCTTTGTAGGAGTTCTTGCTGCTCCTTTTCTCGGACTTGCGGTTGTCCTCCTCTATACGAAGCCTCACAATGAGATCCTCCAACTTTAGCTCCTTTCTCTTGTGCTTCAGGTAGTTCTTGAAGTCTCTCCACGCAGGTGGGAGCTTCTCCACGATTGTTGCAACCTGAAAAGTTTCAGGAAGAATCATACCTTCGGCCTCTATTTCGTGCAAGATAAGTTGGAACTCTTGCACCTGACTGATGACAGTCTTACTATCCACCATTTTGTACTCCAGAAATCTCCAACGACGAACTTCTTGGTACCAGCATCTTCAGTCTTGTACTTCTTGTCAAGACTGCCCCATAACTTCTTTGCCGTAGTGATAGGACTGTAGACATTATAAAGAGAGTCATCCAGTCCATTAAGAACATAATTTCGGCAAAGGAAGTCACCTTGTGTCCAAGCATCGACTGCAAGGACTGAGTCCCGATCAGTTCCGGGTTCTGGTGGATCCTCCTGCAGGAATTTGGCCAGATGAAGAGTGGTCAAGTAGAAGGGCATCTTAGTAGGCATCAAACCTTGGAGCGGTATGTTTGTTGCTTTGCTAGAGCTATCTTGATTTGTCTCAGACATTTTCTGCAAGTTCAAGCAGAACAGAAGTAAGAAACTTAATTGTAACACCCTGATCCCCGGTGTACGTATCACAGTATCGGTACGCGATACGACGTACAAAATTGATTTGACCTCTGTAGTAGTCCGATTGAGCCAATTTCAGTTTTAAAAATTATTTCCTAATATTGTAGATTTTTCAGGATTTTCTGGAAATATTCTGGATTATTTTGGAAAATTTCCGTTGTCGGTGTCGACCGATACCGATAACCAGCCTTCCAATTTTTTATTTCACAAACGGAGTAGAATTTTGAGAATCGGCCTTCACCGTATGCCTTAGAATCGTGTTCTCTACGTTCGGGTATTTTTGGAGATTTTTCTGAATTTATCGAAAATCAGGCCAAACTGGTGTCGCCCGTATCGGCGACAGCTTCCGGGATTTTTAATTTGTAAACCGGATAGAATTTCCACAAATCGTCTTCATCTTACATCTCAGTATATTATTTTCTATTTTCTGTAATTTTTGGGCACCGTTCAGAACTGGTTGCATTTTGGGCTGTATTAAATAATAATATTTTAATTATTTAACTTCTTTTTCTTTTCCTTTTCTTTTCTTTCTCCTTCTTCTCTTCTCTGGTTTCGTCCAGAAACCTCCACCACCGACATAATTCCACCGCCTCTCTCCCTCTTTAAATCCCTCTCTCTCTCCTCCCAAACTCCCTCTCATTTCTCTCTCTCTCTCTCAAAACTCTCTCTCTCTCTCTCTCTCCCTCTCTCTAAACCTCTCTCCATCTCTCCCTCTCTCTGTTCTGCTACCACCAAAGGGGAGGGTTGGCCACCGCAGCCAAGCCAGGCGGCCGGCGGCATGCCGGGGCCGGCCAAGCGCCACCCAGGCGCTGACGGCGTGGGAGGCGGCCGGGTGCGGCGACGCAGGTGTGGGGAGTGGCACCAGCTACCCTATCCTCCCCTCTCTTCGCGGTGGAGCTCCGGACAGCGGCGCCGGCGGGCGGCCGCGCAAGCGAGCGTGCGCGGCCGGCGGGGCGCGCGGCCGCACCCAGGCGGCGGCCGCACTCGGGCGGCAGCAGCAGCCGCACGGCTGCTGCTGCTGTTGCCATTTGGGTAAAAACCCAAATGGGTTTGGGTTTGACCCAAACCCGACCCATTTACACCCAGACCCGACCCGTTAAGGTAAAAGTGCATTTAAGCCCCTGTAAAAGTATAATTTACTTTTAAGCCCCTGTAAAATTACAAATAGCCCCTAGATAATTTCTGTAATTTCATATTTAACCCTATTTGTTATGATTCAGTATGCGGGCGATAACTGGAGCATCCAGACTCCGATTCGGGCGATTCTGGATCCGTTGCGATCGTGGGAACGAGAGCTACAGTCCTGTAGCCAGTTTGTGAGTGTTTTCTTTTATAAATTATCTTTTATCATGATTAATATCTTAGTTGGTTGCCTAATTAAGAATAAAACATGATTATCGATAAATCATGATAATTATTGTAATCCCTGTAATTAAGGCACAATAACACCTGATTTAGGATACAGACTGATTGGTTAGTTAATGAGATGAGGTAACCATAGTAACAAGACATACGTCGTAGACAACTCGGACACAGATATCATGCCTGTACCGCCACTGTCCCACGGATCACTGGGTCACCATATTAGTGTATACTATTACTTCATGTAGTAGCTCACAGTTAGATAACTATCGTCACATGTATACTGATCCACGATACTCGGTGACACTACACTGTTACTAGACATGCATGCTAGATACCTTTATTTCACGCACTGGTATCATCACTACAGGGTAGCGTAAGTCAATGGACATGGTAGTATATGATACACTGACCATTGTGCGTACATGTACTAGTGATACACAGATATGTTATATGGATTCTTGCTCCACATAGATAATCCACTGATACACGGATATTCCACTGCATGATGTACCCCATTTCATATGATTGTTTTCATCGTTACATAACTGCTCGACACACGGTGATCTCATGTTTACATATTACTGTACATATGCTCACCGCATGGGTGTACATGCATGTATTGTTTCTATCTTCCTGTCATATGGATTACCGTGTATATTACATGTATTATTGTTCCATGTTACTGTATTTGTGTTATATGATTGATGGATCCCCGTTCATACTACATGTATTATTGTTCCATGTTACCGTATTCATGTTATATGATTGTTTCCTGTTACTGATATGGATATTCCCGTTACTGGACATGAGAGCTGTTGATATGCGATATGTGGAATTCCACATCTACTGTTCCCGTTTCCCGTTATATGGTTCCCGTTATATTGTTCCCGATTCCCGTTATATTGTTCTACGCTATCAACAGAGCTCTGGTCCAGTTATCATGTTACCTGTATCATGTACAGTAGTTGTTCTTGTCACATTGTAGACTGGACATATCAGATAATAATGAGAACTGGGGTATGGGGGAGACTTGACGGTTGATTAGATCTTATCGGGTGATGTACTGGATCCATATTGTTCTCCCACTGCAGGGGATGGTAGTGCTACCTACCGATTGTATTGCTCCATGAGCTATTGTTACTTGATTATTGTTCCCCTCTTAGCGGAGGGCTCTGGTCTTAGCAGCCAGGGGTTTGATAAAGGCCGTGATCCCGGGTATGCACGGGATACACTTACCCGATAAGAACTCCTCGACCATGGGTTTCCAATTAACATAATAAAACAGTATACACAATAGTGACGTCGGGAACACTTGTTATTTGGTTACTCTCTCGTTTGGATAATGGTAGCCGTAGGCCATGTCCGGATGGGTTCGACTGGAGTGCGGGCTCCAGTATGAACTGTCAGTGGTATGGGACACTGGAAGAGTGTAATTAAAATAGCAGGCGGTACTGATTGCTACTATTGTATAAATCACATGACATGCCTGGTACATATATGATATCTTGTTATTGTTCATGCTACTCTATTTGATATCCTGATACCTGTATACTTGTTACTTTACCTGGCATATGTTATACTTTCTGTGATGGCATATGACGCATGTTCTGCATTGCATGGCATACGACGCATGTTCTGCATTGCATGACATACGACGCATGTTCTGCATTGCATATATTATGCTTTCTGTATAGCAGACATCACTAATGTATATACACCACACCGTATAGTGATTACACTGCATAGGCCCATCTGCCTGTACACGTCTATCACGTCGCCACTCGCATGTTCATTTCTATCACGTCACCTCTAGCATGTCCAGTACATAACCACTAGACTACATTATGTATGATATAAACTGGACACGACTATAGACATGATCTGATGATAACTGGCGAGGTATTGATGGTATTAAAAGCCGACATGTTTCTATATTTTTCTACTGTTTATTTTATACTTATTATATGGTATCACTAATACAACATCATGTAATATATCTATGTATCGTGCTTGTATTACTATTATATATATTACTGCCTCCTTCATTTTACCACTCACTAGGTCGCTTTCTGACGACCCTGGGTTTGCGTGCCCAGATTGGAGATCCGTGTACCGTAGTATCCGAGAGTGCCTTGGAGTCACATAGGAGATTCCTCATCGAGACACTTCATAGGTATCTTGATGATTTATTGTCGTTCTCTTATTTGTCCCTATTTTTCCTATCTGTTATGATCACTCACCTTTTCTGCAGGTATTCTTGTTGCTGGGACCCATGTCTATATTGAGGTAATGTACTGTACTGAGGCTTAACGTACGCGTGAGCGTGTTTTCACCTCGCGTATGTACGTCGCCATAACGTCCCCGTACCTGCGTGATCGGGGCATTACATTAATTGTCTTAAGAATGTTGGGTATTCTGCTTAACAAGAATCAATCTGACAACTAATCAAGATCACTGAGATATCAACAATCTAATTGGCCAGGTCGGCAAATATCAGGTGGGAGGTTTTCCGTTCAATAGAACGTTCCTTAATTTAAGAACCACCTTTCAATTTCCTTCCTTGGTTAAAGCACCAATTAGACTGAATCTAAGTCAGTCTCGATATACTGTAAAGTATATCCCCTGTATAAAGGACTTAATCCACTTATACAGTATTTAGAGTGAGGTACGCTTAAAGCGAATTTCCTTAAGACAATTACGTCCCCCGCACTGGTGCTAACGGGATAATGGACGCTAGTCTCCCAAGATACAACACTCTTTCACGGTATTTGGATAGCACTACCAAATCACCGTACGGTCGAACCGTAGTCAACCAGTACCTTCACAGGATCTTTGAAGCAGCGGTACAAGGACAAATTTCAAACGAATATTTGCCTTTACTCTCTGGAGGGGCACCCACTGTTGAATTTTCTGATTCCTCTTTTAGAATAATTTGGCAGAATCTCCTTTTAGGAAGTCGCTTCGGATTCCCACTTCACGCTGGAAGCACAGTTCAGAACGTTGGAAGAATAGTTCAGAACTCAGTATAGAGAGAGAGAGTGTTCAAACTCTGTTGGTGTGTCTGAGAATGAACCTATGGAGCGCTATTTATAGCGCTCCAGAAGGGTATTCTCGTCTGGTAGGGAACCCGAACCCAGACCCAGACCCAAGCCCGAGCCCGGACCCGGCTCCGGCGCCGGCGCCGGCCGGCCGGCCGCCGCCAGCGACGGCGCGCGCGCGCGCGCACGCATGTGAGAGCATAATTCCCTCCTTTTCGCGTGCGAAAACTCCAAGTACCCAAAGGGCACGCCCTTTGTTCTTAATTTTCTCTATTTATACCCCATAAGCTTCCATCACACGGCCAATGTGGGACTAAATGCTTTTAGCTTCCTTTAGTCCCATTTGGCTTAGAATTAGGCAAACTTTGGACTTGAATATCTCATTCATTCGAAGTCGGAATTGAACATGTGAATATACCACGTTCATCACCAATGGAAGGAGAACACACTCCAACCATCATCCAGTTGATTCGATCAACGGATCTCGCCATAATTCAACTCGAAGATTCGCCTTTCATATTCTTCAATTCCAACAAAATGTAGAGTTATGCAGGTGGTGTCGGTGTCGATAAATACATAATATGGTGGTCATAATACTATAATCCGATAAAATATTCTCAAATATTTCCTCAAAATATAATGATCGACTTCCTCCATTAATTTCCAGAAATATCACGATCACAACATCATTCGATATATTATCCTCGAATTCCTCAATATATTAATTGATTTCCTCGATCAATTTCTGATAATATCGATATCACAATATCATCTGATATAGCACTTTATTCATCAATTATACTCTCAATAATTCTCTGAAACTAAATAATCAAGATTATCATAGTATTCGTTCTACTATTATCCATTTTCCTCGAATAATCTAGATCATAAATCATTGTCTTGATCAGTACAAATCTCAGTGTCAATAAATCAGTCTATCACATACAAGTAATAATCTTGTCAATTTTAGTTGAATGTATGCATGAATAATAACGAGATGCAAAAGTGATATGCAAGGTGATGATCACGAGATGAAATCGGTGATAATATCGATATAGCAATATAAACAGAAAAAGGAGAGTATAACATGATCATGAGATAATACCAATAACCATGAGTATGATATCGAGAGATAACGATCAAGGAAAATATCATAATCAATAGGTAAGTCAAAGAGGAGGGAAACGTGTAAACTTGCCTGATATCATTGTAATCTGAGTTTCCCTTAATGGCAACTAGCACTGAGTCATATTCGCGGCATAAATATTTAAACAGTTTATGTTAGTTTTGTTTTCTCAATTTCCAGAGTGAATCCTTTATTTATTTGGTGTAATATGGACTGTATCTTAGGTTTCTATATTTTATTCAATGTCGTTATATTAGTTATTAAGGTACCGGCTTTTCATAGCTCAATAGTTACTTTAAACAATAATTATTGCAATTAAATACTATTATTATTATTTTAATTAATTACGTGAATTACTAATTATTTAAGCTTTAAATACTAGTTATTAAATAGTTATATGATTTCCATTTGTTAATTAATAATTATTTTACACTTGCTACCAACTCTAGATTTTGCTACTTATATTTTAGCTCATTCTGTTCTTTTTAATATTTAATTATTTACTAACGTTGACCATTCAATAATTTGTGATAATTTTTTTGATAGATTCCATGTATTTAATTCCGACCGAATGTGTCTATTTGCTATTTATCCGACGCATACTAGTTCATAGCTAGCTATTTGGTTTATTATTTTAATATTAAAAATATAGGCGCAATGCTAGAATCATTAATTATTATTTATATAATTATTAAGAACATCATGTTAGTACTTAAAAAAAATATTAACACATGTTGCAAAAGGTAGGGTCCTTACATTTCTCAGGGTCTCATGTGTGTCCTTAATTGTAGCTATCATACATTTATTAGCAACATTAAATTCACTAATTATATACACTAGCAATTAGTTAAATTAATTCATATAAATATTGATACTATTTTTAACCCTTTGCAAATATAATTTATTAGCCAACCAATTAATTTAGCCTAATTAATTTATTATACATTATTTATTAATTTGTTAATTCATTGGGCAACCAAATTTTCCTCTATTCATTTAATATAAACTAACCCTACTGCTTACTCAAAATAATTAGCAACTAAATAAAAAATAATTAAATATTACCTTTTTCGAAGAATTTCTCCTCTTCTCCTACTTATCTGTGCCTCTTCTTTCTCCCTGGTTTTGAATCTGTCGTGAGCAAAATGAAAAAAAGAGGCCAATATATAGGGAGGGAAAACTCTCTAGCCACTTCTATTGGAGATGGCTGGATGGCTAGGATTGGCCAAGTCGGACGGCTCCCCTCGCCTTGAACCCTACGCGCTCGCAAGGGCTCCTCGCGCACGCAGACGCGCACTGTTCAGCGTGCTGCCTCGCGCAGACAGAAGGAATAAGGAGAAATGAGTAAATATAATCTTTTTCGTGTCTTTTATGCAAAAATTACATTATATAGTTTTAAAATGAGACTTTTATGCAATACTTAAGAAGTACAAGGTTCTTTATGTAAAAATTTAAATAATATAAAATTAAAAAATTAATATCTTGAGCTGAAATGGCCTCAATCCAGCTATCAGGTTGGTTGAATAAGGTATTTACAATGTATCTAATAGCAGTATTGACACATGTACATTGAGAGCCGAGGGTTACATGTCCATAGTTCTTTGGCACTCTTATATTCATAATAAATATCATATAGACTTTTAGAGAATGCACTAAGAATTCTATGGAGACAATGATAGTCAATTTCTTCAGGTTTCAAACAGGAGTAGGAGGAAGGAGTTATGAGAGGAGTTTACCTAGGAGTAAAAGAAGAATCATGTGGTGATGGTTTAGGAGAATGTGCATGAACAGTGTCATTTATTGCTGAGATAAGACCTAAAGTGGTCAACCAATACTTTATCTGATTTGCCAACCTCTTAAAGTATGTTTCAGAAAATTTATCAAGTTTTGCACTCTTCGAATGATTTGAGTTGGCCATAGTGACGAATAAGTTCCCTGAATCTATATTTCAAATTATTTGAAATGTCAAAATTTAGTTTATGTTGGTAGCTTTTTAAATTAGGGTTTGCAGAATAACATGGAGTAGGATTCTTGATTAATTATGTGACAAATAATCTTAGAAAGATATAATTTGTATCAAGCAATACTTAGTTGTAGAAATTGACCAGTTTAATTTGTTTTCTAAGGTTGTAGGGTTACTCAAGACCCAATTTTACCAGTCCAATTAGTCAAGTCGGCGTAACTCAAGTGGGAGATTTTTCGTACTTGGTTTTCTTAATTACAGAACCACACAGAGTACCCTTTATTAGTTAAACACCAACTGCACGGAATTTTAGGAAAAAGATTTGTCCTTTTCATTTTCTAATTCAAAATTATATCAATAATAATTTCTAAAAGGTTTTTCCAATTTATAAAACTAATTTAGCAAATTAAGTTACTTTTAAATTTCTAATCAATAAGTCCAATTAAACTTTAGAAATAAACTAGAACGAAATAATATAACAATTGATTTGTAAGATTCGAGACAAATAATTCTTAGAAGAAATAACAAGAATTAGACAATTCTACTTAGCCAAATTTGTTGCAAGAAATAGTTAATTAACTAATGTATGTATGTATAATCTTGCAATAAGGGTTTATAATAATTTTTTAAATAAGATAAGATCTAAAATAATATAAATAATCTTGTAAATAATTTTTTTGTAAAGAAAAAATAAGATCTTGTAATTAAATAAAAATTTTGTAATGAAAAGGATAAATTTTACTAAATATTGTAATGGAAAAAAATTAAGTAAAATCTTGAAAATAAGTTTAAAAGGATAAGATTATGTAAAGATTTTCTAAGATCTTGTATTACAAGATTTGTCCTTGTAAGAATTAGAATAAATAGATATTATTTTGCAAGAACTTATAAGAGATAAATTTGTTAGGATGCAATTTTTTTCTTTTAAGATTTATTGGAATGACTGTTGACAAGAATATAGATAATTATCTTTTATTTGCAAGAACAATTCTCTAATTGCGTATAATTCTAGTACATGAAACATATAAGTAATTATACTGCATGAAACAAGTATTGCATTAAAAGATTTTATTAAATTACATGTAATTATATCTTAAATTCAATTGGAAGAAATTATCAAAAAACAATAATCTTTCTTCTAGCTTTTAAGATAAATAACAATATTTCTAAAATTAAAGCCTGAAACACATTAAATTAATAAATCTTTTAATCAAACTTAATTACTTGTCCTAAACATGCAATTGAAGTAAAAGAAATTAAAAGAAAAAAAATAAATTTGCTGGTCTGGGGTGACGTAGTCGTGCAGAAGCACTGCCCTAAAAGAAAGATGATCAATCCCTCGTCCGGACCTTATAGTGACCTCTCCTAGCGGTAAAAACTCTTCAAGTAAACCACCACCACCCAGCTCAGGACGGTGAACTAGGTCTCTACTCAGACGAAGATTTGTTGCTCAAAATAGAAAAAGAAAACTTCAAGAATCACCAAAACTTTAATCACAAGTTAAAAAATTGATAGAATTTAACGTAAGAAATATGAGGGAGAGAAAGAGAATGTATTTGGATGAGTTGCTTCATGTACTGAAGGTGGATGAGATAGACTAGTATTTATTGCAGTTCGAACATCGTGCAGTTGTAACAGCCCCCGCGAGGATCGTGCACACGTTTAAGCTGTTGCAACAACTTCGAGTTGTTGCAATAGTCCCAGATCGTGTAGATCCGATTCCCTTTGAACGGGTCCGAGGAGAACGATTGAAACTCGAAAATCTAAACAGAAAACAAATAAATTCAGAACAAAAAAAATCTACACGTGGCGTGCAGGCATGGCGAGGCTTCGCGCGCGGCGCGTGACAAGCCCGACCCATAGCTCACGATTCATAACAATAGCCTTTGGAGGAGTTAGTATTTAAATCACTTTACCTCCCTTCGCCTATCCAACATAGGACTGAGTAACAAGGCAAATATGAGAAAAACTCAAGTTTTCCCACACAAGTATATAAATCCAACACAAAGGGTAACAATAAATCTACCTCTCAAGATAATTCTGGACTAGAAACTTCTCTGTGTTGAAATTGTTGGTTGCAGTCCAAGTTTCAGCCCGGAGTCATACCCAACATAGAGGAGAGAAGGAATCAAGAATTTGTTATTTGTTTGGAAAGAATGGTAGACTATTTATAGCCTTTGAAAACCCTTCTAGTTTTAAATAGTTGCTAATATGATTAGTTATGAATTCCAACAATAAATTTGTTCAAAAACCAGAAGGAAAGCTTACGACAACAAAGCAAAATATAGCACTGCAAAAAAGTGACAAGTGCGCCTATGCGCTCATGCCGCGCGCATGCGCGATCGCATCGCAAGCCCATGCCACTTTGTAACCCAAACAATAAAGTTGTAATGATATTACAATATATATATATATATATATATATATATATATATATATATATATATATATATATATATATATATATATGGGTTAATGTACCTCAGCCTGCAGGCTGAGAGAGTTTTCTCAGCCTGCGGGCGTGGCAACATCACCGCCCCACATCTGTAATATTTTTGGTGGGCAAAATCCTGTAAAATCCCGCCCAATTTAATGCCAGTCACCTCAACATTGTAATTTCCGAAAATACCCTCCCTCACAACTTTTTACCGACCTTGGTAGCAGTCCTCAGAAAAGACTGCGACCATGGTAGCAGTCCTCAGAAAAAGACTGCGACCTTGTAGCAGTCCTCAGAAAAAAGACTGCGACCTTGGTAGCAGTCCTCAGAAAACAGACTGCGACCTTGGTAGCAGTCCTTACAAAAGACTGCGACCGTGGTAGCAGTTCTCATAAAAACACTGCGACCGTGGTAGCAGTCTTCAGAAAAAGACTGCGACCTTGGTAGCAGTCCTCAGAAAAAAGACTGCGACCTTGGTAGCAGTCCTTAGAAAAGACTGCGACCGTGGTAGCAGTTCTCATAAAAATAATGCGACCTTGGTAGCAGTCCTCAGAAAAAGACTGCGACCTTGGTAGCAGTCCTTAGAAAAGACTGCGACCGTGGTAGCAGTTCTCATAAGTACTGCGACTATATTAAAAAACATTAAATATCAAATCAGATAAAAAAATTTAAAGAAACATCATTCACTGTCTTTTACCGAAAAAGTAGCTTTTCATAAGGGGTATTTGGTAATTTAACTTCTTTCGATAAGCGGGTCGCAACTCAGTGACGTGACAATTTGAGCCACGTCAGCGCAGGCTGAGAGAGTTCTCTCAGCCTGCCGGCTGATATCCATTTTTCTCTATATATATATATATTATATATATATATATATATATATATATATATATATATATATATATATATATATATATATATATATATATATATATATATATAGTGAGTTGATCCCCTAAGAACGGTTCTCACGAATTCATGTGAGAACTTTCACGTGGGCCGTCGGATCTGATAGAGATCTAGTTTTATTTGATTTGATCTATCAAATCCGACGACCCACGTGAAAGTTCTCATAGAAATCTGTGAGAACCGTTCTTAGAGGATCAGCTCCCTATATATATATATATATATATATATATATATATATATATATATATATATATATATATATATATATAGAGAGAGAGAGAGAGAGAGAGAGAGAGAGAGAGAGAAATGTATATCAGCCTACAGCTGAGAGACCCTCTCAGCCTGCGGTGATGTGGCACATTATTAGTCACACTAGAAAGGACGTCCCGCCTATTGAAACAGTTGAAATTACTAAATACCCCTGCGGTAAAAGACAATGAATCTGTATAGTTTATTATTTTTTTATATTTCTGACGTTAGTCAATATTGTCACAATTATCTTTTATAACTGCGGCCAAACTGCCACCAATTTTTATCAAATCACGAAACTAATTTGAATGCTTCTTTATTAATTTTTTTGTTATCTGATTTGAAATTTACTGATTTTTAATATAGTCGCAGTTTACTTTTTTTCGCGTGTAATGTATAAATTTTTATTATTTTTTTTACATATTGAATTCGGACAAGGACTGCGACTATGATCGCAGTGCTTAACGAGAGCAAGTCGAGCAAGTCGTGGACGTTTTTTTTTTCGCTTGGTTAAATGTAATAACGGTGACTAATAACTGATAGTATAATCGCAGTTTACGTATTATTTTATATATTTGTTCTTCATTGTGACTGTTGTCTGAGCCGCCAGTGAACTATTAAATTGGTTTTTACATATAGCATGCGATCAAGGACTGCGACTATGGTCGCAGTACTAACGATAGCATTTTTTTTGGATGATTTTTTTTGCTAAGTTAAATGTAATAACGGTGACTAAGGACTGATACTATAGTCGCAGTTTACGTAAGGTTTTATATGTTTGCTCTTCACTGTAACTGTTGTCTCAGCTGCCTATAAACTACGAATTTTTTTTACTTATTGCATGCGAAGTAGGACTGCGACTATGGTCGCAGTGTTTAAGAACAGCAGTCGCAGTTTTTTAATTTGTAATATATAGTGAAATATACAGTGAAATATACTGATTTGAGAGGATTGCGATCATGTTCGCAGTATTATCTGTTTATATAGTTTAATTTTGGACTGCGACCATGGAAGCTGTTTATAACTTTATTGAATGCAAAACGATCAAACTGTTTATGACTTGACAGCGACCGTGGTCGCAGTTTCATATGTAATTATTATATGAGTATTGCGACCATTATCGCATATAAGATGCAGAAATAATAACTATACGACATACTTTATATGTATTTTAAAAATATGAAAGATTATTTTACAGATAGAAGTAAATTTTATTTATAACATAATATGGTCAGAAAGAGACCTTACAAAAAAAGAGCATTAAAAGCTGTTAACAGAAGATAAAATAACGTTGAATATCAGAAGATCAGGAAATCCTAATCCTCGTCGTCATCACCATCATAAGCAGATTCGTCGTCTTCATTCTCCTCGTCTTCCTGTTCATCACTTATTTCCTCATTATCTTCATGTTTTTGAGGGTTTTTTGGTTCATCGATAAACTCCCAGAATGGATCGTCTCTATCAAGCTCTTCATCCGATCCGTTGCGAGAAAGCGAGCCTCCAACATCAAAGGACATGCTTTCATCAAGCATGTCTCCGTCAAGTGGCAGAGGAATAATTTCCTCCTCACTAACCCACATGAAAACTTCATCATCCTCATGAAGAGGAGGATCAGTTAAAATATTATTTGATGTAGTGAGATAGTCAAAAGGAGTGAAGTCCAGACTGGTATCAGATTCACTAGAATACCCTGAAGAAAGAGGACCGGTGGGGGAATGATTGAAGTTGAAATCTGAGTGTTCAGAGGAAGAAGATGGGGAAGACATGATTCAAGAATGAATTGTTTTCTGGAAGTTTTTGAAATCAAATTGAAAAGGAAGAGCAAAAATATAGTTTTTAGATATGAGATAATGTATTAGTTACAAGCACTATATAAATGTCAATAATGTGAAAGAACATGAATAGTAATATTGTTATAGGTGACGGTTGAGTATTGAAAGAAGTGGTAAAAAAAATTATATATTTAATTGAAGAGTTATGGCGGGAGAATCCGAAGAGTTCCTTTTTATCCAGAGGTTCACTACGTGAAGTACAAATTAACTTTTTATAGAATGTTTTTCCTATATCTTTAGATTACGTATGGTGCATATCTTTCCTTTATCGACATTAATATTAGTGCATCTCTTTTTTCTAGACTGTTGTTGTATCACGGTAGATAGAATATTAATTACTTCATTTAATTCAGTGTAATTAATATAGTATTTTATAAGATGTGATATACGCGAACTGATCTCAGGGTCGCATGGCTAATCTACTTTGTAAAATTATAAAAAATCTGTTACATAAGGCATGCGAAAAAAAATTGCGACTTTGGTCGCAGTACTGAAGGAGGTCGCAGTGCTGGACGATAGCATGTTTCGTCTGTTATTTTTATGCGAATAAGGAATGCGACTAGGATCGCAGACGTGATATAAAATTGAAGGTTATATTATATTAAGTCTGCGACCATCGTCGTAGTGATAGAAAGTTTTGTTATAATATGACTGTGACTAGTGTCACTGTCGTCATATAAAATTGAAAGTTATATTATATTATGTCTGCGATCATGGTCGCAGTGTTCGAAAGTCTATGACTGCGATTATGATCGCGGAATTTGTAAAACGGTGAGAATTCTGTTACAGAAGGCATGTGAAAAAAGACAGCGTCTGTCATCGGAGTGTTGAAGGATATCATGTTTTTTTATGTTTCAAAAATGTTTTTTTACTTTTCAATGCTGCTGTTTATTTCACATTATCGTGATCCAAATTTTTTTCTATTATATTTTCGATGTAGTAGAATTACGAATTTTATAACTGTAGATATATTCAACTGAAAATTTTTTAGGTAAATTTTGTTTGTGGATGAGTTTGTGCCAGTTTAGAAGTAAAAAAGAGGTATTTTTGTCAATTTAATTCACGATTCTTTAGGCGGGATTTTTTAAATTTTTTTTGGCGCCTTCACTTTTGCGACCTATATGTGGCATATATTCTGCCACGTCAGCCGTCGGCTGAGGTACAGTAACCCCATATATATATATATATATATATATATATATATATATATATATATATATATATATATATATATATATATATATATATATATATATATGGGTTACTGTACCTCAGCTGACGGCTGAGAGAGTTTCTCAGCCGGCATGACGTGGCTTCATATTAGCCGCAGAGAACTCAAAATTTTAGGCGGTAAGAGAAGACCCTCAACCACTTTTCGTTGTCCAATGACTAAAATACCCTCACTTTCACTTTTAACCTGGCTACAACTGTCCCCCACTAAAAAAATTACAGATCTGAAAATTTTGAGTTTTTTCAAACAAAAAAATTACACATCTTGATTACTAAATTTTAGAAAAATAAATTATTTTAAAAGAATGCAACCATGGTCGCATTAATGTTCAAGTTTTTTTTTTGAAAGATGTTTTAATCACAATAAAAATCTATTACTGCGATTTGAAACAGTTTATTTTATTTTATTTTTTTGTTTTCTGAAACTGCAATCGAAGTCGCAGTTTCTGAAAAGAAAAATTTTGGATTTAAATTTTTTAATACCATTTTCACTTTTTAGATTTATTTTTATTTTACATTGCGACCTTTGGTCGCAGTGTTGCAGCCTTTTTTTTTATTTTTTCGATTAGCGTCGCAATATTTTTTCGACCTTGCTAAGCTAAATAGGATACTGCTACCGTGGTTGCAGTCTTATGAAATAAGAGTCGCAGTGAATTGAAGTAGTGACAATAATCTCGTAAGTTAATTAATTAAGATGATTAGAAGATTGTGACTTCGGTCGCAGTCTTATGTAACAGCAGTCTCTTTGAGAATATTTTGTTTGATAACAATGCGACCTTGGTCATAATATTTTTTATTAAAGAATCTAAATAAAACACTGCGACCATGGTCGCATTCTTATGAAACAAGAGACATAGTCAATTGAAGCAGTGAATAAGGTCTCAAAGTTAAGTAATTAAGATGGTTAGAAGACTGGGACCGAAGACTGCGACATTGGTCGCAGTCTTATGTAATCGCAGTTTTTTTGAAAAGTTTTGTTTGATAACACTGCGACCTTGGTCGCAGTATTTTATAACTTATTTTTCATTTTGCAACCAAGGTCGCAGTCTTTTTATTAATAAATTTTAATTGGACTGTGACTTTTGGTCGCATTCATAATAATAAATTGTCAGATAAAATTGAATTCTGTGATCATAGTCGCAGTATGAAATTTCATCCGTCGCAGTCTTTTTATTAATAAATTTTAATTGGACCGTGACTTTTGGTCGCATTCATAATAATAAATTGTCAGATAAAATTGAATTCTGTGATCATAGTCGCAGTATGAAATTTCATCTTCAAACCATTTGTTTTATAAGACAGCGACCAAGATCTGACAGCGTGAGGGGACACAGAGAGATAGACATATAAAAGGGGAGAAAAAATAATAATAAAGAATATAAAACTAATACATCATTCCAAGAAAAGACAAACGATAGGAGCTTTTAGTAATTTCAATTATTTTCAAAAGCGGGACGTCATTTTAGATTGTCGAATTATGTGGCTCATAATGTGCCACGTCACCGCAGGCTGAGAGGGACTCTCAGCCGACGGCTGATATACATATTTCTGTGTGTGTGTGTGTTTGCATGTTTTAAAAGTTCAGTTTTCTAAAAATGTACTCTCCAACATCGTTCATGACTTCATAATATCTTTATGTTCATCGCTTTACCTTCATAAAAGTTTCTATTTGTTGGCAGAGCAAACTGGTAGAGTGAGGCCATGGAAGCAGAAGAAAGAAAATAAAGAAAAAGGAATAATCACCAACAAATAGAAAGTTTCAGAGTTCACATCCTTAATACTGTCCAACTTGTATAGCTATTTCTCACGAAATTAACAAATAAAATTCAATATTGTTCCTTTGGAAATCTGCAGCTTTGAGGAGATTTCTTGCCGAGTTTTCTATAGAATTCCAGCACATCAGAAACTGCAATTTATACTTTGGGATAAAATTTGTCTTGCCCCTGAGGCACCCGCCTGAACGTATCGAAATTGAATTCACATTACTAAAAGAAGATAAGAAATCAGTATCAACTCATTAGCATCTCGTTTTCAGAGAGATTAACGTTGATTATATGTGCAAAATGGGACCTGAGATTGCTGAAAACTCATATTATGGAACAATGACTTCTTGAAATCTGATACCAGGTCATGGGATCACATAACTCAAGAAAATCTTGAAATGGAATATCATTCATTTAGATATTAATCTGTACACTCACAGATTTCATTGATTGTAATGGACAGGGATTCAAATATGTACATAATTCCTTTACAGAATTTTGGCATCTCTGAGAACTTTTCCCACAGCACCAGAAAAATCTCTACCTTTCAAATGCCAAGAGAGCACGCATCACCATTCTAGTTAACAGCAAAACATAAGAACGCACTGTTTCGCTCTGCTTTCAGTTTTATGTCAAAAGTTAGTTGCAGCTGAGACTTTGATTCCCAACAGCAGTTCATCTATCGTTCTCAGACCATGCTCCACCTCTCGTGTGAATTCACATTCCACTTGTACCTCTCTCAGACCTTAGCAGTTAGGTGGTCTGTATCTAAAGCAGAATTGTCAGCCATGAACGTCACCGGAGATTATTCCAATGGATCAGACGAAGCATGTTTGCTTGGATTCTACTTCCTTTGCTTCCTTCCTGCAGCTGTTGGATATCACCAATGAGAATCAATATTGTCCGGAGCCCTAGTAATGTAAAACCTTCGGCTAGAATTACCAAAGATGAGTGAAAAGGGGAAAAAGAGAAATCTGTGACAATTTTCTCCCAAGTCTAAAGTATCAAGACTGGCATCTAGAAGCTAAATGGATACTGTAGGATGGCATGAGTGTGGATTGGAATGCAAAATTTTTAAATAGACAGTTTCAATAAAGGAAATCATCATCACCATCAATATATTTTCCTCTTTGGATCAAAACATAAAAAAGAATAATCATATAATACCTTGATATATAACTTTACACATGTAGAAATACTTGAACATGGGACTCATGACCTAGGATCTGATCCAGAACAGATCAGGGCTCACACTATAAATACTTCCAATAGGATATACTCCGGCTCAGTAAATTAGATGGAAGTATTTTATTTGATAGGATCCAGGTCACGCTGATGCGGACACAACTATAACTAAAATGGAAGTGGGTCGATCTACACTTCTCGCTCCCCTTATCGGTCCTCTCTCTATGTTGGCCCATTAGAAGTATAAAAAAAACACAAAGCTAAAAGTTCCCATTAGGAGTAGAAAATTATTTTGGCTGAAAACACGTCTCATGAGGGGACTCAGGCCCACCTGAACCAGATCTGGACCTAATGACGATGGGAAGGGTCCAGGTCTATGTCCTAAGACCCAACCTTTAGACCCGATGGATCCTAGGAATGTAGAACAGCACATTCTAACCCGACACATGCATGAATATTTCTGAACCTGGATCCAAATCTACAACCTAATTAGGGTTTTGGGTCCACAACTATTGACTAGTTATAGTAGTACCTCGACCGAACCCCATGCAACATCAGCATTATGTTCAATATTAAAATTTGTACATGTAAGACAGAAATAATTGAGTTTGGGATGAGATTCAAAATTCAGGAAAAGAGAAGGTAAGTGGTCAAAAGATCATAAAGGTTTCAGAAATAAATTGACTAAATTAAACAGGCAACGAGTGAAGCATGCTAAAGTTGCTAAAATTATATAAAACTGCAAACAAACACCCAACACCACCAATGGAAAGATAATTATAACAAAGGGGAGGGGGGCGTGGGGGTGGGGGTGGGGGGCTTCTTTTGTTGATCATAATCTATAAACATTAGAGAAAGGGGCTTCTTTTGTTGATCATAGTCAATAAGCATTAGAGTGGCTGTGGTTAACGTATGACTAGGCTCCTATAATTAGTGAAATGCATGAACACCGAAGGGCACATGCGAAATCTCAATAATAACTCTCCAATTATCAAAATGTAAGACAATACAGTGACTGTATAATTGAGAACTTTAAACTGTAACAAAAATGATAACATGCACAAAATGTGGATAATAGATGTGGCTGAAAACAAATGTTTATGTAACCTCTTTGGAACCATGACCTACGAACTGCTTGGCGGATGTGCCTTTCATGCTTCTGAAGAAGTTCATCTACCTTGTGAGATTGAGATAATAGAGGACCTGAGAACTCGACTCTGTCTGCTTGATCTTGGAGACTCTATAATTTCAAAGGAATACACAATTAGTAGTTGAGTGTGTGTATCACTAAAAGAAAAGAAATATAAATAGAGAAACATTACCAAACCATTACGCCTTGAAGATACCATATCTCCCATATAAAGTCCTCCTGAGAATTTCTGAGAATGAAATAGTTCAGAGGAACTAAATGAGTCTGGATGTTCCAACTGTGCCCACTTCTTCAACATAGCTTGCTTGGTGATCTCATAATGCTCATGGACTTTGGAAACGGCAGCATGAGCCTCGTGTCCTCCATCTCTATTTGCTTGCCCTTTCGACTCCGAAATATTTTTAGCTTGGATGATATTTGAAGGATCTAAGGTGGCAGAAGAACCATAGATTCTTGAACTAGATTTACTGTGAGACCAAACAAGTGGACGCTCATCTTTCGCTTTCTTCACCCATTCAAAGCCACTGGAAGCATTATCTTGCAAGGGCCCTGAGAAAGAAAGGTCCTCCAGAGATCTGTGCTTGGCATGTCGACTATCATCTGGTGGATTGATTGATGGTAAAGGTTGTAGATCTGCCAATACTCTAGGATCATCATTTACTCTTGGATGATCTGGCTTTCTGCATCTATTCAATTCATGAGAATGGATCCTTGACTCCTGAGAGCACCAAAATAATTAACTTCTTAAGTCACGATATGGATACAGTGAAAATACAGTATCCACATTTGATTGATACTTTGCTGTCAAAAAAGTACTCCTGCCAGTCTATTAGAAATTAGATTTAGATATACCTCTCGGTGACCTGGTAATCTATCTGTTCCATTTGGTTCTTGTGGAGTTCTAAACATTTTTGATGGTCGTCTTGTTGCTTCTGACCCATTTACTCTAGCAGCAACTCTTGCAATCCTTTTCCTGTAAGTGGAAACTATATTACTATAGTTGGGAGCAAAGAATCAACAATTATGAAGTCATTAAGAATGGGCTAGTCTTAAACATTGGAACGACCCAAATCAAGTAATTAATCACTTCAGCACACAATCAAGTAATTGATTTTCTAATTCTGTTTTCAAATTCACATTT
Organism: Agave tequilana; assembly: GCA_038442645.1. Classification (NCBI taxonomy): domain Eukaryota; kingdom Viridiplantae; phylum Streptophyta; class Magnoliopsida; order Asparagales; family Asparagaceae; genus Agave; species Agave tequilana. Next base: position 128,327 of record JAVJIF010007785.1, on the reverse strand, counting down.
TAACTGAAATCAGATCTATGCATTTCCATGTTTCATATAGGTATAAAGTCGAAATAATTAAACAGTTAAAGCTAACCTCTGTGATTCTTCACGACTTTTTGCATCAATCTCCTTGTTAGGTGGGTACTTAGGCAAGCTTGAAGGGTCACATGGATAAGGCTTTGTTGTGAAGTACTGAGAAAGCATGCAGAAAACCGTCAGAATGTAAGTACAGAATTTAGATAGCAAAATAAAATAAGTAGTGCTCCCAAGAAGTAAATTATACAAATGGGCTTGATTTTGCGCCAGTCGAACTCTAAATATAATGGCTAATAACATGTAAAAAATCATAAATAGCAACAGGAATCTCCAGCTTAAACATGAAGAGTATAAATGTGAAGGACTTCTTGGGTTTAAAAGGTCAAACCATGGTTTAGAATCATGGTTTTGGTATTGGTATTGGTATCGGCTGATGGTTTTTAGTATCAATATCGATAATAATCGGAAATTTGAGCACCGATATCGGCCGATATGATAGGGTTAACATCGTATCGGGTACTTCAAAGTCCAATACGATATTGCCGATGTATACTGGAATCGACCTATATATGAAACCATGGTAAAACACTTCATTCTGGAGCTAGTGTCGTAGAATATAAAAGTTTCTTCCTTTGTATCAAATAGATAAAAACTTCATGTTATCCAAGTGCAAGACAAAGTCATTTAAGATGGATCCCATGTGCTGACCAGAGTTGTAGATTGACAGAATCTATGGAGTGCTTGAGCAGAAATGTGGATTGAGGCATTCTCAGTTATCCGCAGCAAATGCAGTTAAGTCTTTTGTGTAAAGTATTGTACCATAATCCTAGCTGTAGCTACACTTTTACAATCAATTTATATTGTCATGTTACTTCACCTTTTAGCATCAATATCCTTCAAATTTCTTGTTTTCATCGTTACTCTTTGGAAGAAGTGCATACAAAAAAAATTGCCAAGCACCCTTTATACTATAATCTAATTAACAATTTTGTTTATATACAAAGGAATTGTTATTAATTAGTCGATCTGCTAACTAAATTTGTTTAAGGGCCCGAAGCTATGAACTCTGACCATTAAAACTATCATCATGCCTCGCCCAACTATACGGATCCAAATTTGAATGTCAATGATTCTAATTGAGGCCTTCTCCTTGTGTCAATGAAAGCTTTCCCAAGCACATTACAAAAAAGTTGTGGCCTTCTTCTCTTGTCCAAACTATTTGGGTCTGACTTTATCTAATCATTCTAATTAAGGCTATTTCTGTGTCAGCAAAATTCCAAAAAAAAAAATCACTAGAGCACAATTGAATCAAAGTAGTCAATCACTTCGCAAATGAACTCATCCAGCTTCATTTGCACTTTCATTTTTATTTAAATTACATCCACCTGCCTCCTAAATTAGTATTTTTGTTTCAGAATTTTTCTTTGAACCTCTATTTACCCTTTGAACTCATTCCTGTTTCCAATTAGCACTCGGTACAAGTGCAAGTCACATAACCCTTGGTCCTTTTCATGAAAATATAGATGATCTATGAGAAGTGTATATGTGACCTTAGCATTTATCACCACTAGATTATTGGCACGTGACGCGCATGTTAAAAAAATATATCAATACCTTGATGGGAAGAAATTTAGGTGAAATTAAGATGTTAAATATTATATTATATTATATTATATTATATTATATTATATATATATATATATATATATATATATATATATATATATATATATATATATATAGAGAGAGAGAGAGAGAGAGAGAAATGTAAATCAGCTGACACAGGAGGCAACTCCCTCCTATGTCGCACTCAAAACTCAATTTTCCGAGTGAATTTTCAAGATCCGACCGCACATTATTATCTTCATATTCTAAGATATACACATATAAAAAATAAAGTAATTTGAAGTTCGTTTACTCGTTGATCTAATCGTTCCATTTTGCTCTATTGTTAAAAAATCGTTAATGTTTGAACCCAAAGAAAATGGAGTAAACAAACTTCAAATCATTTTATTTTTTATATGTGTATATCTTAGAATATGAAGATGATAATGTGCGGTCGGATCTTGAAAATTCACTCGGGAAATTGATTTTTGAGTGCGACATAGGAGGGAGTTGCCTCCTGTGTCAGCTTTTTTACATTTCTCTCATATATATATATATATATATATATATATATTATATATATATATAATCTCAAAATAAAATTATAGTATTCATTATTCAAGCAGTCAAAAATTTAATTAAGCATAACGTTTAACTTGAATGATACAATGTGGCATGAAAATATTGAAAGTTATTAAAGAGTTGGACCCACACAATAATAATATTCAATGTGAGAATTTTAATATAATATATTATTAGTTGTAAAGTAACTTTTTTCATTTGTTTTAGTGTGTAAAGAGACATTAAAGCAGACCGTGAGGCAACTATTAGGGACTCAACAATTTGCACTAGAATAACAATAGAGAAGATGCTAGGAAATTCAATGAAGATGCCTGAAGCTACACTCCTCAGTTGACCAACATTATAACCCAGAAAACAGTGATACATTGATCAAAGTATCAGTGTATAAATGTCTCCCATGAAGCTACTGTAGTTCCTTGAACAGAAGATGCCAAGAAGAACATGTCCTTTTCCTTCATCCAACTATAAGATTATTGGGTATGCTTCATATTTTCTTCCAGCAGTTAATTTTCAGCAAAACAGATCTAAGTACTCAAGCCCATAAGTTTTCACAATGGCTTTATCATCTTCATTGAAAGCTATATCTCAATTTTACTTACTAGCAGATTTAGCCATTTCCTTTTCCTTTGAACCTTCCTTCTATATCCTGCCTATACATTGAACCTTTTCACCTTTCTTTCTTTTATCCCCTTTCTTCGAGGTGAAAAGGTGGGACAAGCCCTCTTAATGTCATTATTAAACTCTTAACAAAACACAAATCCTCAAAAAGGGTACATAAGGTCCATAACCATGCAATACCATAAAAGTCCTAACCACATCAAGTGAAAAACCTAATCTGAACTACAAAACTCTATACATACTGCAGGTCACATACCTGCTGGCCTTTTTCTTGAGTACACTGGTACAAGAATGATATATGATAAGTGTAAGAAGATGTGGGCTCAATCAAATTCACTTGCTCTGCGACGATCACTGAGTTTCATTATTGTCCAATCATACATGTCCCAAAAGCTCCAGTTTACCGTTTCTGCACTTCTCTTTGACTTCCAATTAAATCTACTCATCTTCTCTGGATATGAACAGCAAAGAATAGATTTTTTTCTCATGGAAGGTTATATATATGCAGAGGTGGCGATGTGGCCCGATCAGATCTGAATCTGACCTGAAACGTTGGGTTTGGACCATTAAAATAGTATCCAAATGGCTAGGGTACGGATCCTAGAAATGGATTCGTTTCCTTATTGGATCTGATATGGATCCTTGAGGATCCAAACAAAGTAACCTGAATTACTTTTATAGCTTAGTTCACTCAATTCAATCTAAATGATGTTTCTCATCTTAAAAATAATTATATAAGATTATTTAGTTGCATTTAGATATGTCTGGTAGTTCTACTCAAGACTTGGATGACCTTACCATTCAGTGTCAGGATATGAACCATAATTATATGCGCAGAATTAGCGAATCTGAAGTTAAAGAGGCCTTGAAGAAAATGATGTCAAGGAAAGCTGTTGGCCCGGATGGAATTCCTATTGAGGTATGGAGATGCTTAGGAGAGGTGGGCGTGAGATGGCTGACAAACCTCTTTAACAAGATCTGGCTAACTAAAAAGATGCCAAATGAGTGGAGGAAGAGTACCTTAGTACCTCTCTATAAGAACAAGGGTGACATCCAGAGTTGTTCCAACTATCGTGGAATAAAACTCATGTGTCACACCATGAACCTTTGGGAAAGGATAATTGAACACAGGTTAAGGCAGAATGTTACACTATCAGAGAACCAGTTTGGGTTCATGCCGGGGCGATCGACAACAGAGGCTATTCATTTGCTTCATCGACTTATAGAGCGATTTCGAGAGAGGAAGAGAAATTTGCATATGGTCTTTATTGATTTAGAAAAATCTTATGATAAGGTGCCAAGAGAGGTATTATGGTGGACATTGATGAAAAAGGGAGTCCCCATCAAATATATTGACATAATCAAGAATATGTATGATGGAGTAGTGACAAATGTCAGAACTTTTGAAAGCATAACAAGTGATTTTTCTATCACAATTGGATTGCATCAAGGATTTGCATTGAGTCCATTCTTATTTTCCATAGTGATGGATGAGCTTACTAAAACTATTCAGGATGAGATACATGGTGCATGCTATTTGCTGATGATATTGTCCTAGTCGATGAGACGAGAGCAGAGGTAAATGCCAAATTGGAGTTATGGAGGCAAACTTTAGAATCTCGAGATTTTAGATTAAGTAGGGCCAAAACAGAGTATATGGAGTGTAAATTCAGTAACCAAGGAATCTGAGATTATAGTATTGTGAGATTAGATGGACAAGAGATACCGATGAGCAGTCATTTTAAATACTTGAGTTCTATTATCCAAAAGGATGGAGAGATCGATAGTGATGTCAACCATAGGATCCAAGCTGACTGGTTGAAATGGAGGAGCGCAATAGGAGTTTTATGTGATCGTAACATTCCGTTATGGCTGAAGGGAAAGTTTTATCGGACTGTTATTACGCCAGCTTTGTTATATGGCATAGAACGTTGGGCTATAAAGAGACATCATGCCCGGAAGATGTGTAGCAGAGATGTGCATGCTTCGTTGGATGTGTGGTAACACGCGGAGAGATAAGGTGAGAAATGAGGATATTCGTACTAAGATAGGTGTAGCCTCTATAGAAGAGAAAATGAGAGAAAATCGCCTACGATGATTTGATCATGTGCGACGTAGACCTACCGATGCACCAGTCCGGCGAGTTGAGCATATCAATTTAGGGCAAGTTAAAAGAGCGCAGGGGAGACCGAAGAAAACAAGGATGGAGGTAATATGACAAGATATGGAGCTAAAGGTTTTAGTGAAGGCATATTGCTCGATAGGAATGAGTGGAGAAAGTTGATCAATGTGCCCGATTCGGCGTAATTCTCTTTTGGTTCATGTAGCCTACCCCAAATACTTGGGACAAATGGCTTAGTTGTTGTTGTTGTTTTTTGATATGTCTGGTATTTCTTAAAAAATAAAAAAAACAACATAGTTGAACAAGAGAATCTAATTCCTATTTAATTGTTAATGAAAATTGCCTTGTTTGGAGAGAGATTAGATTTTGATAATCTGAAAACAGAATTCAAGTCCAACAAATTATTGGTTTAGATCCTAAAGTGGACCCTTGATTTCTTAGTTGGTTTCAATTTGCAAGTGGATCCTACAAATTTGTAATAAAACTGCATGTTGATCTTATAATATTCTGACCAAATCCGACCCATTGCCAGCGTTGATTCTATGTAATATCAGGCAACAATGCCATCAAGCTCCTACTAGTGCAGAAAAATCATCAATCTCTGAAGGTGCATAAGAAAAAGGCTACTTAAAGAACTACTTCTGTTTGATTTTTGTGATTATTCTAAGTTCGAGCACCAAAACTTTATTTGCTATTCCATTGAAGAGAATATCTGCACTTTAGTAGAACGTATTAGTAAAACTATTGCACTAGTTGCTAGTGGTATTTCCTTGTAATTATTCAATTGCAATACTTCTGAACAATCAGAAACTTCATTTCCAGGATACATAAGTAGACTAGCACATGTAAATGGAAAGAGTAAGTAATTCACTAATTCTTTACAGTGAGGGACTCGTGGAGTGTTGTGAAATTGTTGTTGAAATTTACAAGTTTTTTTAAAGAGGTGGGTTCTTATTCAGCTGCTATCTATCTAAAAACTGAGGCAGGTGATTCTCAACAGCATTCTTTTCAGTGAGCAGTGGTGTCCAAGAGTTGCAAGCAATTATATGTGTTATTTACTCATCTAAAGGGTATCTAAGATTTAAAATCATGGGTTTAAATTGTTAATCCTTTAACCCGTAGACAAATCGTTGTATTAGGACTACATCACTTCCTCTCTCTCTTTGGTAGATATTTATCAGTATGATATATTATGCTTCTACTTTCAAGATAAATGTGTCAAAAACATTTGCTTGACTGGCATAAAAAATACAATCAAAGAAATATTCGTTTTAATTCCAAACATGCTTATAGAAACTCTCTCACACTAAGCAACAAACAAAACATGGATAATGTGAGAGGTGAGTGATAAGAATCACGAGACCAATCACAAGACATCAGAAAATAAAATCTACATAAGATACTTACTTCAGCTGAAAGAGAAGTCGTTGCAGTTCCACGCTTGTAAGGTTCAACTGACAGTAAAGTTTCCAGCAAACTAAAAGCACTCACTGGTAAACTTTTGAATGTCTCATGAAGGCAACTATCATAGGGCCGATGCGGTTTAAATATTGTTGCATGTGGCAGCTTAGACTTCTTCCAGTACTCATCTGCTGGGGAACCACAGAGCTTAAAAATTTTATGTAATTGTTCAACCTGATGACAGAAGAACATTATTTTAGGTCTTCAAATTGCAATTTTGCAATTACTAATGGTTGAAATGTAATCATGATTCATGACTAATAAGAATTTTCAATAGAATACAATCATTAATATATTGTTTATTTATTTTGAGTAAAAAGGTGGGGAACCCACCCCCTTTCATTAAAATAATGCAATGGTTAGTCGTGCATGTTCTTCCACTAAACTCATTACCACATAATAAAGTAGTTTCTGCAATTATGACACATATTTGAAGTTCTATGTTTTACAATATTCTGTGTTCACTCTTCAAACTCATATTTAATTTTTTTTCCCAAATATGCACAATATTTATCTGAACTGGGAGATTCAGTTGAAAAACAAAAGAAGAAGAGAAAAGAAAATGAGAAGAAACTGAGCTGGGAGATGTTTGACATAAATTATAATCATCCTTCTTGATAGAATCCTTAATTAGTAATCCTAAAGAAACAGACCGTTACTATTATAGTTGTACTGTGTATGCATTTACACCAAACTGACACCCATATTCTCATGTAATGATTAAGCCTTTAAGGAGCTATGTCCTTTTCTAAGCGCATATATTTTGTCTAGTCCATCTGATTAGGGGATTCATGCAATACTGTCAACTTTCAAATTTTGCCCAAGTTATGCAAACCCACTATGACTGCTATATTACTCATGAGCATCTAGTCTGTCACCATTTTTTCGCGACCTTGATGGCTCTACTCTGAAAAATCAGATGAAACTTCTTTTCTATCCTTATCTAATTCAAAGCAGCATTGCACTTGTTGAGATGAAGAAGATGAAAAGAAGACCATGTACCCTCAATTAGGGTGTGATCGTTTATTTATAGAGAAAAAAAATACATGTCCTACTTGGAGTAAAAAAATAAAGAACAGAAAAATCTAATTTCTACTCTAATACTACCCCTCATGGTGGATCATAGATGTCAATCTTGCCCAGCTTACGATATAAAATTGAAAACTCTTTCTAGATAAGGCTTTGGTGAAGATATCTCCTAAGTTGACAACTCGATGCGACGAACCAAGTGACTGTCCGATGTGTCATTACCATGTCGCTGAGAAAGTTGCAGTCGATTTTAATATACTTCGTTCGCTCATGAAAAACAGGATTCATGGTTCAAAGTTGCGGTCTCCGCCACCAACTCGGCGGCATTAAGACGGATCGGTCGTGGCGACTCAGGTCGATCTCGGGCGATACGCGCAAAACATTACATAGAAAACTCGAAAAATCACGACAAATATTAAAAAAATAGACATCAAAGTTCATGTATCACATATCTAAAACAAATTTGTTTTGAGGGGGTAATTGGGGAAATAAGATGATTTGAGGGTAAATTTAGAAATATGAAAGAGTTGAGGGGTAAATATGAAAAAAACTAAAAAAAAGAGAAAAAGATAAAAGGGGGAGAGAGATCGAGTGAGAGGGGGAGAGAGATAGAGATCATAGGGACTGAGGGAGAGAGACTCTCCCTCCGATCTCTCTCCCCCTTCCTCCATTCGATCTGATCTCTCTCCCCCTCCTCTCCTCTCCCTCTCTCCGCTCAGAGGCGACGAGGGAACCGGCGTGATGGAGGCGGCAACGCGCCGACATCGTATGAGAGTGAGGGAGAGAGAGGTCGGGTGAGAGAGGGAGGAAGAGAGATCGGCAGTGGGTGAACGACGACGGGCGAGAGGTGGGTGAACGGCGGAGGGCTAACTGGATGTAAGTCTCTCTCTCCCTCCCTCCGATCTCTTTTTTTTCCCTTTTATGCCCTGACTCGACCAGGAATCAGGTATAAGTCACCGAGTTATCCCGTGACTCGGCCGAGTCATACCCGAGTCCTGACCGAGTCATGCAATTTTCGCCACATCAACGGACTCGCGTATCTTTATCGGATCGGCGGTGGCTGTTCCGGAGACGACTCAGCCAAGTCAACTCTGACTCGGCCGAGTCTTTGAACTCTTACAAGATTATTGACAATATCATATCCGCTTGATGTCACAATAACAACATTGGCTTGTTGTAAATGACACCTATTCCAGAAAGGAGAGATTGAATCCTTGGTAGGCGAGGTCATATGAGATTATGAGAAGCGAGGATGACAGCAGGTCATGACTGTCGGGGAAAAGCATTGGACAAATCGATGGTTGGTGATTGCATATCGATGGCGAGGTGATTTTCGAGGGAAACACCTCAGATTTAAGTCGAGATAGGTTGGCGAGGATCTAGATGGTGTTTGCGACATCAGGTTTGTGGTGGGATGATGTTGGCTAAATCAGAGTTGGGTTGGATAGTGTCGGGCGAGGTCGGATCTGTGGCTTGATGGTGTCGGCGAGGTCAGTGTGGCGAATCTGTGACTAAATGATGTCGACAAGGTCAAAGTTGGGCTGCATGGTGGCTGGCGGTGGCGGGAGATGATGAGGCGTCGGGGACAAGATCGCAGGAGGCGGTGGCATCAGTTGTTGGCTCGAGAGAAGGAAAGAGGAGGGGATGGAGGCTGTTGGGTTGGGTTTAGCGGAAAGGAAGAGGGTGCTTGGTTTTGGGTTGTTTGGAAGAAAAAAGAGTGATGAAGAACGAAGATAAATAGTGTTTTTTGTGAATTTTAGGGGGATTTCAGGTGGATTTTCAGGAATTTTGAGCAGTAATTTTTTTTTGAATGGCGAAGACAAGAAAATCTAGGGTGGGTTTTTTTTCCAAAGAAGAGATAAAGGTTAGAATCGTTGCTTTGATACCACGTTAAGGTGAAGAAGATGAAGAGAAGACCATGTACCTCAATTAGGGTGTGATCGTTTATTCATAGAGAACAGAAATACATGTCCTAATAAGACTAGGAGAATACACAATATCCTACTTGAATTAGGAGAATAAACAAAAAAAATCCTATTTCTACTAAAAAGAAGATCTGCAATGCATCAAGTAGATGAAGTTGTTGATGCATTTGATAGTGGAAGCTCCCTACCATACCACGTATTATGTTATTCAAGTGGCTTAAGAGACAGAAGCAGAATGTGACGCGGAGCGGGGAAGCGATCAACGCCGGTTAGATCTCGTTCTAGCGCCAACAAACTCTGAAGAGAACCATCAGGAAGGAATGTACTCGAATCCACGAGCAAATGATAGCAACTCGAATCCACGAGCAATAGAGGAGATAAACTCAAAGTTTATTGATCAAAGTTTAATAATTGTTGAATCTAAAAAAAAAATACAATGGCCTTTTATAGTCTTACAAAAAATACCACTCCAACTTGAAAATCATAGCATATTTTTAAAAGAAATAAAAGGAATTAAATGAGTCCTAATCCATTTTTGAAAACTAATTCTAATCCTAAAAGAATAAAATAAAAATAAACTTAAAAATTCCTTTAGGTTTCCTAATTAAAGACGCCTTCAGAAATCCTTGTCCCTTCAAGAAACCAATTGGAAGTCAATCTGAAAATCCTATTGTTTGTTGCCCTACTCTCCTATATCAATCCCTCTCTTCAAAAGAACTTGCCTTCGAGTTCCAATCGAACCATGAACGATGTCATCTTTAGCAAACTCCGCATGAGGAAAAGTGTGATCCAAAAATCTTGATTCGCCATGATGATCTCCATCAAACTCCGGGTAGTGTTGCGTCACCGAATCTTCAATGTAATCATCATCACAGATCTGTTGATAATTAATTGGTTGGTGCTCCTCCATTATCCAGCCATACACATACATCATGTTCCTATAATTCATTGGTTCACATCCATGAAGATCTTCCAAAGTACAATTGGAGATGAAATTTGCATATCTTGTAGAACATGTAGTGTTTTAAATATTGGCAGTATTTTAAATATCGACCGAGATACCGGTATATCGACCGAGACACCGGTATTTTATCCAAAACGATATGATAAGTACAAAATTTTACCGGATATCATTTTGGACCGATATATCGCTACGTGGCTGATATATCGGTCGATATCCAAAATGAAAATATCCGATATATCGCCACATAACGCATTTGAAGAGCCTCTACAAACGTACTTGAGGAGCTTTTATAAAAAGTAAGTATCCCTTATAAGTATATGACCCTAAACTTATTTTAAGTAGTTTCATACGATTTATGTAGTCAATCACATGTATATTCTTCATCCGGTATGACGTCTGATTCGATATATAGTATTTAATACCATATCGCGATATATCACCCAATATCCGGTATAAAATTTTGCCGACCGATATATCACCGATATCGGATATTTAAAACACTTAATATCGACGATATATCAGTCAGCAAAATTACATACCAGATAATGGATACAAGGTGATATATCGCAATATGGTACTAAATATTGGACGTCAAATCGAACGTCATATCGGATGAAGAATATACATGTGTGACTACCTACATAAATCACATGAAACTACTTAAAATAAGTTTAAAGTCATAAACTCATAGGGGATACTTATCTTTTGTAAAAGCTCCTCAAATACGTTTGTAAAAACTCCTCAAATGTGTCAGGTGGCGATATATCGGATATTTTCATTTCGGATATTGGCCAATATATCAGCCAGTGGCTATATATCGGTCCAAAATGATATCCGATAAAATTTTACACTTATCGTATGTTTTGGATGAAAAATTGTTATCTCGGCCGATATACCGGTATATCAACCGATATTTAAAACAGTGAGAACATGTTGCGCCCACGTGCTGATAGTAGGTAATACGAACTTGAAGAATTTAAAGTTTTCATCTCTAGCACTCTCCTTCCGCATGAAAAGATCTTCGAATAATGAAGAATAAACGTACCATGATGCTGAATATCTCTCATGGGTAGTAATATTTCCAAAAACTTGTCGTGCACAACTCTTTTGTGCTCTTTCAATGATGGTTATATCTTCTCGGGAATTTCAGTGGTTAGAGAAACTTCCTCTAAAGCAAGGCTTTACTTTATTTCCTTTGATTCACAAAGAACTCCCCTCTATTGCATATGGGTATGAATTTTTGCTTCTCTTCTTTTGGACTAGGAATAGGTGAAGTAGCTTCATAACCAAATTGATGTCATCGAGAGATTTTGCATCGCTGACAGTCGCTTGAGGGTTCTAAAGGAAAGTAATATCAGTTTGAATACCTTGACCACTCATCTGACTGTTGATTGCATGCATGCCAGTCACTGATGAATCTCTCTTCGTTGACTGTTCATAAATTGATGGTTGCTAATTTTGCCCCACTGTCCCGTCTGACTGACAAGATCTCATGAAAGGTGAGGACCAAATCATCATCTCTTCTGCTTCCAAAGAAAGGTTATGGGCTTCATCAAGGAAGAACACGTAGTGTAAGAGCACGTGTTTTTTAATTCAGTACATGAGCCCACTATTATACTTTGCTGCTAATTGTTCTTTAGTCATAGATAATCCATAGCGAGAGGAAAGTCAATAGAGCTCATCGGTATATATGGTAAAAGTTCTATTTCCTTGGGAGCAACTATCAAATTGTTGGAACAAAATTGATGATAATCTGGAGGGAGAAAATCAAGGTTCTAAATATTGGATATCGGGGTCGTATCAGATGGGGGTTTCTCATATCGAATATCAGATATCGGGGAAATACGCGCATATCGGGCGTTCATATCGAATACCATATATAATGAAATGTTGTTAACTAAAAGTTGATTTAGTGTCAGATATCATCTACCAAATAAAAATGATGTAATATGTATGCAAAGATGGTTAAAAAAAATGTACATTTACAAGCAGTACTGGGCGTGCAATAAATAAGTTATTTCATGAAATTGAAAAATATAAGATTAGAAATTGTATAATCTATTTACCTAAAAATCAAGCGTCGTCGCTATCAATTCACGGAGAAAAATTAGGGCTCGATAAAATCGAGCCCTAACAATGCAAACACTTATATAGTCGGGTGACGGATCGGGTTTGGGTTCAATGCAGATGAGTTCAAAAAAACGAACCCAATTAAAATAGATCCATATCGACCGATTTTGCACCCTCATATCGGGCAATTTATCGACCGATATTTCAAATATCGACAGTTTTTTGCTGCAAACGGTATGGGAGAACGATTTTCCCACATCGTATTGGCAGCAGACAAAAAATGAGATATCGGCTGATATTAAAAGAAGGGTAGAAATTTACCTTGTAAAGTCGTCTCATCCGCTTCCAAATTCTTATGGGTGGTTTGTCTTGTTGCATACGGATGTGTTGCAATTGATTCCACCATGTTGTTGCTCTTCCTTTAAGTTTGTAAGACACAAACTCGACATGATCCTTCATGAGAATATACTCCAGGTCAAACAATTTAGCAACTTCATCAATCCAAAACAAGGACTCCATATCAAGATTTCCATCAAAAGAAGGGATCCTAAACTCATCAGGGTTTGAGTTCCTCCTCCTTCGTCATGAATAGACTTAGGAAATTTGTCTCTCCTATTAGAGTTCGGAAGTCCGCCTCTCATATTAGAGTTAAGATTAGCGAACCTCCTTCACTTTTCATAGACCATCCTTCATCTTCATAATCAGCAAAATCATTGTATTGATGGATGGGATTTCGCAATTCTTCATAGAAAAATTCATTAAATAGAGAATGTTGTAGAGGATATCTTGGTGGTGGTTGATGTGGTGGTGGTTGATTTGATTGACAATCATCTCCGCTTCGGTACGTGTCATCGGCTAGACTTCGATCATCAATCTTGAGGGACATCCTTTCGAGCGCTTGGGTCATACGATCCAAGCTAGATTTGATGGTGTCGTCCCTCCTTTCAGCAGTGTCCATCCTTATGGAAAGGCCTTGCAATCTCCACTGTTGTCTCCTGCCATCGTCAGAAAGTTGTCGAAGCTCTAATACCAGTTGATGTGGAATGAAAAAGCGAACGACGCCTGCTAGATCTAGTTCTAGCGCCAACGAACTCTGGAGGGAATCTTCAGGTAGGAATATACTTAAATCCACGAGCACAACACTCAAATCCATGAGCAATTTACTCGAATCCACGAGCAAAGTGTAGCAACTCGAATCCACGAGCAATAGAGGAAATGAACTCAAAGTTTATTGATGAAAGTTGAATAATTGTTGAACTTAAAATCTTTTAATTTCTTGATCCAACTGGAAGTCAATCTGGAAATCATGTTGTTTGTTGCCCTGCTCTCCTACATCAGAATGAGGTAAACTGCCATACTTATTCATGCACTCAAATGCATAAAGCAGACTGCATTCTTCCATGAAATCTATTAACGGCAAATTATTTGATTTCATGGCTTCTAGCATATGATATGCCCAGAGTTCCAGGTTAAGGGCTAATGGGTAGGCAGAACGTAGACTGTACATGGACATATATATCCATATGCTAGCTACATGCACCATATTTGAGATACCAAAACCAATAAACAATTCAGATACTACAAAAATAATTGTGCTCATCATTCATTGTGACTATCACGAGCATATCTTCTACGTTCCTAAAAAGGTAGCAGGAAACAAATACACTTATGAGAGAAAGGAAACTAATGCAGTTCATATGTAATGAATTAGGATGTGAAACGAAAACAAGCTCAATTGAACTAATTACCTCAGTTCTTCCCTGTAATATGGGCTTCTTAAAGAACAACTCAGCAAATACACATCCAACACTCCACAAGTCTACACTCGCTTCATAGTCTGTTGAACCTAAAAGAAGTTCAGGTGGTCGGTACCAGAGAGTCACGACACGGCTAGTAAGTGGTTGTTTATGCCCAGGACTGCAGAAGTTTGCCAGACCAAAATCAGCCATTTTCAGGATGCCTTCATTGTTAATTAGAAGATTGGCTCCTTGATATCACGGTGAATGATGCCACGTGAATGGCAATGTTCAAGTCCAGAGAGTAACTGATGCATATAGCATTTGACCTACATGATTGAACAAAGACAGATAAATACATCAACATCTAGCTAAGGGAACAAAGTATTAAAGATGGGCCAACCTGTGATTCACTGAAGTTGATGTCAGGACACGATGACAGTCCAACAAGGTCATGTTCCATATATTCAAAGACAAGATACATACTACATGACAAACATGAGGTTATTAACCCCTCCAGTTTCACAACATTTGGATGGTCAAGCCTGCGAAGTATCTGGATCTCTCGTGCCATAAACCTAACACTCTCAGGCTCAAAATTGTCAAATCGCACCTTCTTCAATGCAACAATCTTTCCCGTGTCAAGATTTTGTGCTCTAAATACACTGCTATAGGTACCTTGCCCAATCTTCAAAAGCAGTTGATAAATGATAAAGATCAAGTCAGGCACTATCCATGAGAAAATGCACAAAGAAATTTCTGTTGGTGAAAAGAATAAAATAATTGTACTCAAGCTGGAAGCAGTGCTATAAACCCATGCCAAACTTCCATAACAAATTTGAATCTGGTTAAAGTCAAGTTTTAATAACTATGTTCTGATCTAGTCTTCAATCTATTGGCATCACCAAATTGTCAAACTTTTACTAAGACAACAATGTCAACAAACGAAAATACAAGTGAAATAATCTTTAAAATAAAGTGTGAAGTAGGCAGAACAATCTATCAACCACATTGCACTTTAAACAACAAACATTCAAGTCAAATAATCCTTAAATTAGAGTGTGAAGCAGGCACAACAATCTATCAACCACATTGCACATCAAACAACAAATATACAAGTCAAATTATCCTTAAATTACAGTGAAGTAGGCACAAAAACCAATCAACTAAAACACATTTTCAATTACAAACGTAATAAGATTGATCTATTATCAGAATCACCAAAATTAACAGCACAAGTTGCAACCTTTCTTCCAATTACCTTCTCCAACTTCTTAAAAGAGTCAACTTTGAGTGGCACCCAGCCCTGAATGGCCTCTCCGGCGACAGCACTGAGCCAAGCAGGCCACCCAGCCGCGACCTGCTCTCCTTCTATATACTTATGCAAATTCCCCAATCTAACACTCACAGAGCTCGCACTCTTCAAGCTCAACTTCCCAGACTCGCCACCGGATTCACATCTATTCCCTTCTTCCTCTTTCCGACGCCTTGATCCACCCTCACGCCTCGAAGAAGAAGTCGAGATCGCATCGGATCCATTGTTCTCCCTCAAAATTCCTGATGAATCCAATGCCGGGGTCACCAGTACTGCCTTTTTCGATGTGGCACACCCCATTAGCTCCCTAAATTCACAATCATAGGAAATGCCCAGATCAAGAATTGGGCCAAAAACATCAAAATGATAAAAAATTGGAGAGATTCAATGTAAATCCTGCTAGAAATGATCGCAATTGGAAAGACCCAGATCAGGAAATTGGGCCAGATCGGCAAAAACCAAAGAAAGAAGAGATTTTGGAAAGCACCCAGATCAAAAAACTGGGTAAAACCCCAGAGATGATAATAAAAAGAGGAGGAAGAAGAGTAACTGATGAAGTGCAGATCAGGTAAAGAGCAGCAATTGGCAAAAAGACTATACACACACAGCAGCCCAATAGTCTAAGCCGCAATCATCAGATGAAGAAACGGAATTGAGAGCTAACAAAAAAAGAAAAAATAATAATAAAAAAAGTTTAGATCTTTATGCTGTTCTCTCTCTCTCTCTTTATATATGGGAGCAGATCTGTCGAACGAGATTAGCGGGGGATCGTGATAGGGGCTGGGGTTGGGCTCTCTCGTGTCCTGGGGTCGTCCACAGTGTAAACAAAAGAAGAAGAAGAAGCGGATGGGAGATATTGTAATATGAGTAGGATGTAGACTTGCGTCATTTCGAAAGGATACAAAGTTTGAATTTTTTCCACCCGGTACAATTTGACGACTTCTGAACACTCTGCTGAAGTAATCTCTTTATTTCAACTAAATAAAAATTAAAATATATATATTTTGAATATTTTTTATTCAGCCAACAACCAGACGTAAAATAAACGATAGAAATCTACGTCTTTACATATATAAATTCTCGATCCGATCGTTTTATCATGTTCTAAACATTGAAAAACTCTCACACACTAATTTTTATTAGACTTCAAATATTTTATATCGTAACCTAACCAACTCACTATTTTGACTGTCTGTTTTGTCTCTACTTGATGCATAAGCAAAAAAATACTTAAAATACTTGATTTTTATTTTATAACTACTTTAAATAATGTAGATCAAATTCAACAAAATAGAACTTATATTTAGATGACATGAATTTATATTTGAGTGGAAAAAATTTGAGCCCGAAGCCTCCCAGAAAGATCCTAGTTTGTCCCGTATGACGTGGGTGGAAGTTGTATATTTGTCTCTATCGTGTCTTATGCTATGATGACTTGAATGAGAAATTGGGTTTGGTTCATTTTTGGACTGGAGTGTCAGAGAGAGACACCTTGGCTTTGTGGGGGCAAGGTGCGTGTGGAGAGAGATTAGTTTCACAAGCTCTAATAGCCATGAGAGGAAGGGAGCGCATGGTTTCCACAATCGGTCCATTTTGATACACTGATAATATCTTATTAGATTTTGACGTATTCAATACGATATTAACTTTATAATAATCATAGGTATCAGAGTTGATATTGTTGTTATGACCAATATAATCGACGATATTAATACTAAGAATTACCATCAAGATTTTAAAATATGAAAAAGAAAGAGCTTGAGAGAGTGGCATTGCATATTGTCTCAAATGACCACGAGAGCACATAAAAGTTAGAGTAGAAAAGGTTCAAGGTTAGAGGATCACCTCAAATTGAGTGCTGCACAGCCTTTTGTGGAAAGGCATTGTTTTTCATATATCTTTTGACGTTAAAAGGGTTTGAGTATGTAAACTTGTTGTTTATTGTATAATACCTTTAATTTGCTCGTTACTATAGAATGAAAAATACTTTATTCTATTTTTTAATGTCTTAAGCATAATGCAAAATTAGGAATACATGCCAAATTCTAACTTCACTAGAGTACATAAGAGTCATTCACAATTTTCCTTTGATAATTTTAGTTGTATATATGTAAAAAAATTACCATCTCTCTAATACCAGTATGGAGGTTAGTCAACTAGTTTTTTTTTTTTTTCAAAACTGAAATTTTTGTTGAATAATTTTTAAAGTGTTAGTCAATTGAAACTTTTTACTGAAATTAGAGCTTGTTTTAAGTGTTGGTCATAATTAGAATTGAAAATAAAACTAGAATAAAAGTATTCTACTTTTTTGTTCCAATATATAAGTAAATAAAAAATTTCACCCTCCAAAATTATTCAGTTTTTTCATGAGAACAATCAACTTTTTCCTCTTCTCTCTCCCCCTCCCCTTCTATGCATGGATTATTTAAAAATTAATAATTTTTAATTATTAGTAACTAATTTTATTGGTGATTAATATTAATAATTATCTTCAAAATATATTAATGCTAATGTTTGCTGATTAATGATTTTTTTTTATTATTGATTGTTAAAGATTAATAAATAGTATTTAAATCTTGCTAAGTATTGGTTAAATCTTATTAATAATTTTTATGACACTATATATTAATACAATTGATCTTTTTTTTTCATATTAAGAAATAATTAAATGGTTTTTTGATGAATTAGAAAATTTTAAATAAATAAAACAAGGTCAAAGAAACTAAAATTAGCTAAAATTTCCAACTCATGTTTGATTCTAATAAACTCCATATTTGATATTTATATATATATTTAACAAATAATTTTGTATAAAGTGTAATTGTACCCATTAAACCGCTCATTATTATATGAGTTACTTACATTTAATGAAATATAAGAGAGTTGTCAAAAAAAAAGAATCTTAAACATCTCTTCTTTAAAGAGTTGGTTAGAAGCTATTGGTGTTAATGTCAAAATTTTAATTTCAAGAATTATGAAATAATCAAATTTTTCATGAACACTTCGTATTCTACTCGTTACTAAATTAGTTCACGTGCGACTCGCTCGATTAACAAATGAGCCGACTTAGGGTCTGTTTGGATTTAAGGAATTGGTGTGAAGTGAGGAAGTAGGAAGTAAGATTTATTTCCTTTAGGAAAAAGGGAAATGAGTAGTAAGTTTTCTGGTGTTTGGATGGTTGTTGGGAAGTGTGGTTTGGAAAATGTTTTGTCGTTTCCGGTGTTTGGATGGTAATGAAAAGTGGAAATGGAAAAGTTGACCACAAAGTTGACCGCAAAATAATATTAAAATAAAAATTAATTAAGAAAAATAAAAAATAGATTGTAATTAGAATGCAAGTGAGATTTACATGACCAAAAAATTAACTGTTTTATGCTATAACTTATTATAAATGAGATTTACATGACCACAAAATTAACTGTAGCAATCTGGAAGTGAGAAAATGGTTGTGTAAAAGAGAGATGAAAAAAGGAAAAGAGGGTTTTCTTATTTTCCTTTTCCGGTGTTTGGATAGATAGGGAAATGAGCAATTATACTTCCCCACTTCCTCACTTCACTCCGATTCCTTACATCCAAACACGCCCTTAAACAAAGTCAGCTCGCTCGAATTCGGTTCATATCCCTATTCAATTACATTATGTATTAACATTCAGATGCTACATCACTAAATGTTTTAGGAAATATTTCACTTTTAATTCTAAATGTTCTAGCAAAAGTTCCAACAATTCTAATTCTCTACAAATTTTCCAAAATTTACTAAAAAAAGTTCTGGTTTCATAAAATATTCTATGAGAAAAAATTCTAAAAATAGCTCCTGTTGACTAACAGGGCTCTCAATAGCTGGGTTCGGTTCATGTGTGTGAGCCACACACACATACAATAAGAGAACTAATCCCGTGTTGACACGTGGATTGAAATTCTTATAATCTCGATGCCGAGCACTGACGACGAAAGGAGAGAGGGCTGACGCCCTCCTGGGTTAGGCCAGGGGCGCTACATTAATGCTTCTACCACAACAGCCTTCCTCGGATAACGAAGGAAAGGAACAGGGCACGCTCGGGTTTTGATTCTAATATGTGTGTGAGGCCCACACATAACATATTATAAGAGAACCAATCCACGTGTCAACGCATGATTAGTTCTCTTATTATATGTGTGTGGCTCACACACATGAACCGAACCCCTCAATAGCTTGTGCTCGAGCAATAAAAGCATACCGACGCTGAACAAGAGAGAGAGAGAGAATCCTTGGAACTCTTTCACGTGATATCATGATCTTTACCCCAATCTTTATCTTTTCTCCAGCAATCTTGTTGATAAATTAAAAAGGCTAATGACATCTTAATCTTGGCTCAAAAAACAGAGAGGAGGCATGAATGTGTTCATTGATTAAACAACAAGCTAATCTTTTTCCATCTCCTTTTTTGTGGCTCCAAAAGATAATCAATACATTCTCAACTTATTAACAATGCTTTTTTGCCTTGGTTCTTTCCCAAATGCAATCTATTAATTTCTAACTTTTTTAATTAAGTAATAGATAATATTGACCAATGAACTGATGAATCATCCGACTTCTAATTAATTCCGCGGAAAAAGAATTACTAAAATATATAATATTTGTTTCATCAAATTAAAGATTTAAGACACATAGAAATAATCAGAATGAGGTATGTTACAATTTAAGCAGAAAGATACTTCCTTTTCAATTGACCAATAAGATCGATGAATCGTAGTTATTTCTTCGGAGAAGAATTATTAAAACATTTAATGTTTGTTTCATCATATTTATTTATGTATAATTCTCTTCTTAATCTAATCTCAAAATCTAAATCATTACTTCGCTTGGGTGAAATAGGTCTAGAAGCCTAGTTTTGATGTTCATGATCACACTGATTCAATAGCTGTAGATCACTTGTCTATGATGAGTCCAGAATTAAAGTTATTAAAATGGTCAGCTTCTGGTGGATCCATGATGAATAAATAATTTAAGATGCCCTTTGCATAAATTATATGTTTTGTCACTAATGATTATACAAGCTATTAAATGTATTTCCACTATATTGTTATTATTATTTTTCTCATCTTTAGTAGACAAACTTCTTTATTTGTGTATAATTGTCACTGGTAAAGAGGCTACAGTGGGTTGCTGGGGGAGGGTCGTGGGTAACAGTCTATATATAAAAAGTAAATAAATAAATAATTGAATCTCAATTAAATTGATATATTATTCTATTTTTATTTTTATTTTTTTTGATACATTGGTTGTACTTCGATTTGAACTTGGGAGTCCTACGACCCATTATCACCTCTTTACCAGTGTGCCAGCCTCACTGGCTTTTGGCTTATATTCTTTCTAAACAAAAAAGTGAATGTATAGATTATTTAGGGCATGTTTGACATTCTAGAAGAGAGGGAAGAAGGAAGAGAGGGTTGTTCCTCTCTTCAGTTTCTGGGCTGTTTGGTGGGTAGAAGAAGGAAGAGGAGAAGAGGAAGGAGACGAAGAGAGAGAAAGGAAGGAGTAACTAAAAACATAAATTTCAAACCGTAGAATCTTGAGCTCAAGCTCTCTTCGCGTCCAATCTGGACGGACGAGATTGAGGAAGAAATGAGACGTTGATCCCCATGCCGATCCGAGTCAGAGCCAGCTTGGACTTCTTCCTCCGTCTTCCCCTCCTCTTTTCTATTTCTTTTAGTAGAGAATGTCAAAACCCAGACCCGGGGCCGAAATTCAGGCAGAAAATCAATAACTAAGCCCGTTAGCCCAATTACACCATATAGTTGGGTTTCTTATGATTATTACCATCACGAACATCTTCAATATTTTCTAAATCAGTCTTAATTAACCATTTGCATTTCAAGATTAATTCGTAGCATAAAAGGAGCAATGCTATCATTTAATCATTGTTATTAATGTCAAAAGGGACTCACTTGGGGAGAAACTTAATTTCATAAATTATAGGCTTAGTTGCTAAATACCCGATTAAACTTTCCGGGTTTTCTCACAATACCCCTTAAACTTCAATAATCCCACAACACCCCTCTAAACTATCCCCAAAATCTCAAAAACTTCATGCCGTCAGCTGATCGTTTAGGAGATGGCATGTTTTTCTCACCTACATGTTTTAAGTCAGTTTTATCCTTATCTAACTCGTGTATTGCACAGGTTTTAATGTTTTAAGTTGAATCCTAATTAAATCTTAATTAAATTCTAATTAAATCTTAACTAAATCTTGATTAAATTGTACTTCAGATTCTAATTAAATTCTAATTAGTTACCTAGCCTCGTGAGCACCTCCGGCGCGATCTGCGCCAGCGTCGCCACCATTGAGTTGGGCCTCGAGTGCAAATTTACCGACTTCGAGTACCCAAAATTTGAGCATTGCGCTCGGGCCTCTGTTGCTGAGCAAAATGTTCTCGAGCTTCATATCTCAGTGGTAAATGTACATAAAATGCAGGTACCCAACGCCGACAATGACTCTTGAAGAAGCAGTAGCCTTGTCCTCAAAGAGCTGGCAATGAAGGGAGAGGAGGTCTTCGAAGGTGGCGAACTCCACGACGATGGCGAGGTGCGTCAGGGTGAGGAAAAGGCGGCGGAAAAGGATAACACTGAGGTGGCAGAGGGCATGGTGGTTGATGATCTCACGGGAGACGTTCACGTTGTGCGGTCGCCATGCGGGGGATGAACTTGACGGCGAGATCGCTGGTGGGCTTGTAGCGCATAAGGCGGGCGGTGCCCCTGTTGCCAATGGCAAGATCGCGAATGAACTCGTAGTTTTCGGCGGCAGCCATTGGGAATCAAGAGAGGGGATTAGATTATATTAGATTAAGTAAAAGGAATCTTGCCGGGAGAGAGGGAGGGGAGAGAGGAATGGATATTAGCACCCACTAAATTGATTAACGCAACCATCAAATATTTCAAGAGTGACACTTTAACTTTAACGAAAAGTTCAAAATACCCTTCTCTTCTTCTTCTCCAAAATTGCCTTATTCAATGGAGAGAGGGCCTCCTCCTTTCGTGATGACTGCTGACGGTCCCCCGCTCCCCCCGTCGCCTCCCTTCTTGCCTCGCCCGATCCGCTCACCTCTGCTTGCCCTCTGCTTCTTGAGAGTTTACAGCTCCTCCTCTTTCTGTAGTTCTCATCGACCCCGGTATGGGCAGATAGTGTTGCGCCTACGACAACAATCTGATGAGGATCCTCTGAATTTCTCAAGCACCAAGAACAATCCCAAACTGCACAAAACAATCACCAGAAGAAAGCACACGCAAACAAAACAATCTAACGAGGTTCGGCATCAATGCCTACGTCCTCAGGGCAATCAGAAGAGAGATTAAATTACTTGGAAGATGATTACAATTGCTAGCAGCCTCTTTGATTGCAAGAGAGCTCCAACAAATCCCAGCAATCAGATACAAACCCTAGAAACTAGCCACAGCCTTTAAATACAAACAGGTTTCCAAACCTGCAAACGCAGCCCGCCCCGCTTGTCGGTCGACCGCCCGGTCGACCAACCTCTTCCACCGGTCGATCGGTCGGTCGACTGGGTGCCTAACAGAGAGTTGGGTACTTTTAGTCGGTTGACCGAACGGTCGACCGAGCTCCAACTTGTGCACGTTGTGCACGTCGGTCGACCGGACCGGTCGACCGACCTTCTGATACCTGCGGGCGGTCGACCGGGCCGGTCGACCGGCCAACCTGTTTTCTGCTGCTGCTAATTTCTGCTGATGTTTCCTTCACTTTTCGTCGTCGACTTCCTTGGCGATCACCTTGACGACCTCTCGGCAATCCATGTCAACTTCCTCAACAATATTCTCTCTTTCCAACAATTCTCCACCTCGGTGAAGATTCCCAAATCTGAGCCGAACTGTCCATCGACTCGAGAGTGGCTGCACCAATGTGGTTGCCTACGTACCCTGCCCAAGGGATCAAGCCGTCGTAGTTCATCCAAATGAACTTCAGCAAGCTCAAGCTACCTGAAGGACATGAAGTAAAGCTTTGCAATGTGCAAACTTAACTCCCGACACCACCTTCGTAAGCATGTCGGCTGGATTCTCCGAAGTGTGAATCTTCAACAGTTCGATGTCATCTTCCTCCAGAATCTCCCGAACAAAGTGGTACCTGACATCAATATGCTTCGTCCTTACATGATAGACCTGGTTCCTGGCCAAGTAGATGGCACTCATGCTGTCACAGTTTATCTTCAGCAGATTCTGTTCCACGCCCAAGTCATCAAGCAACCCCTGAAGCCAGATCGCCTCCTTCATGGCCTCTGTCATAACCATATACTCAGCCTCTGTGGTCGATAAAGCGACGGTAGACTGTAGTGTGGAGCGCCAACTCACCGGTGCCTGTGAGAATGTGAAGACATATCCCGTTGTCGACCGGCTCTTGTCAAGGTCACCTGCATAGTCTGAATCAATATACCCTATGCACTCTTGCTTTCCAGTGTTGTCCTTCTCAAACACTAGGCCTACATCAATTGTTCCTTTGATGTACCTCAAGATCCATTTCACAGCTTCCCAATGACCCTGTCCCGGATCATGCATGTATCGGCTCACCATAGAGACGGCTTGTGATAGATCTGGTCTCGTACACACCATAGCATACATCAAGCTATCCACCGCACTGGCATATGGAACATGAGACATATACTCACGCTCTTGAACACTCCTCGGAGACATCTTTGCAGACAATTTGAAGTGAGGAGCCATAGGTGTACTAACAGACTTGGTATCCTTACTGATATTGAACCTCTGCAGTACCTTCTCCAAATAGCCCTTCTGAGTCAAACTCACCCTGCTAACTCTCCGGTCTATAGTGATCTCCATGCCCAATACTTTCCTAGCTTCGCCTAGGTCCTTCATCTCAAACTCTGACGATAGATTCTTCTTCAGAACATCAATAGCAGATCTCGACCTCGAAGCAATAAACATATCATCTACATAAAGAAGTAGATAGATATATTCACCTGATGGTAGCCTATTGTAGTACACACATGGGTCATAGTGGCTATGTGTGTACTTCTTCTTTCTGATGAAGCTATCAAATCGCTTGTACCACTGTCTAGGAGACTGCTTCAATCCGTACAGGGACTTCTTTAACTTGCATACTAACTCTTCCTTCCCTACAGTCTTGTAACCTGTAGGCTGTATCATATAGATCTCCTCCTCTAGATCGCCGTGGAGAAAGGCGGTCTTCACATCAAGTTGGTCAAGGTCCAACTCATTCTGCGCAACCAAGGCTAAAAGAATACGAATTGACGAATGTTTAACCACAGGAGAGAATACCTCGTTGTAATCAATTCCTTCCCTCTGAGCGTAGCCTTTAGCCACCAACCGAGCCTTGTAGTGCACTGCATCTTCTTGGAGAGATCCTTGCTTCTTAGCAAACACCCACTTGCATCCTATGGCCTTCTTCCCCTTGGGCAACTTGGTGAGTTCCCATGTGTCGTTCTTGTAGAGAGATTGCATCTCTTCATTCATGGCCGCTTTCCACATCCTTCCTTCCGAACTGATCTCAGCTTCTCTGAAGCTAGATGGAATAGCTTCCTCAATGACTGGAAGTGCATGCGCGATGACCATATCAGTGGTGAGCCAACCTGGTCTCCTAGTGTTCCTCCTTGGTCTTTCAACTGCAGTTGGATCGGGAACAGTACCCATGACCTGTTCTTGACCCTGTTCCTTATCTTCAGCATCTTCTTTAACTGTCTGATCACTGCTCTGTGTCACCTCAGGAATGATCCTAACCGATGCTTATTCCTCTAGAGATGGTGGATCTGCATCAATCTCCACCTGCTGCAATAGCTCCTTGGTCCTGCTGGTCTCCACCTGCTGAGAGACCGTAGGCTTCATCAAAGAAGCCTCATCGAACGTGACATCCCTGTTGAGAATGAACTTGTTGTCCGTTTGGTCCCAAATCTTGAACCCCTTGGTTCCTCGCTTGAAGCCAACGAACACCCCCTTCTTTACCCTTGGGTCCAACTTGTCATCTTTGACATGGTAGTAGGCTGGACATCCAAAGACCCGTAGTAAATTATAGTCACCAGCTGCTTTTCCTGACCAAGCTTTAAGAGGAGTCTTCCCCCTATTGCAGACGATGGCAACCTATTCACGAGGTGGCATGCATACCCAAAGCTTCAGCCCAAAACTTCTTTGACAGTCCTGCATTGGATAACATACACCGGACCTTCTCTAGCAAAGTCCGGTTCATCCTCTCAGCCACCCCATTTTGTTGCGGAGTCTCTCGCACCGTGAAGTGTCTCTCTATGCCCTCATCTAGGCATAGCTGTAGGAAAGGATCCGATGTGTACTCTCCTCCATTATCAGAACGGAGGACCTTAATCTTCCTTCCCGTGCTTCTCTCCAGATTAGCCTTCCACTTCACGAACAGTTCTAGGACTTCTCCTTTGTATCACATGGTGTACACCCAACAGCGCCTAGAAAAATCGTCAATGAACGACACAAAATAATGGTTGCCTCCAATCGATGCAGTCTTGGTAGGTCCCCAGACATCCGTGTGAACATAGTCAAGAATACCCTCCGTGCAGTGTGAAGCTGTGCCAAACTTCACCTTGGTCTTCTTGTCGATGATGCAATGCTCACAGAAATCCATCTTGCAGGTTTCGGCACCCTTCAGCAACCCTTTCCTCGCAAGAGGTTGCATTGACTTCTCTCCTGCATGTCTCAGCCTCATGTGCCACAGCCGGGTTGAATCTTCCTTTGGACTGGTAGAAGCCGCCACTTGCCCTGTCACTGTACTACCCTTCAAGTAGTATAGGTTGTTCCGGCGCTCGGCCTTCAACACCACCATCGAACCTTTTGTCATTCTAAGGACTCCTTCCTTAATCGACACCCCAAGGCCCAATGACTCCAAAGCTCCTATGGAAATCAGGTTCCTCTTCAACTGAGGTACGTACCTCACTTCTTTCAGCTCCCTCACCATCCCATCAAACATTCTGATTGGAATAGTACCAACACCCTCCATGATGCACGGATGATCGTCGCCCATGACGACCGAACACCCCTCCAGCTTATCAAAACTGGAAACCAGTCCCGATTAGGGCATACATGATATGTTGCACCTGTATCCAAGATCCACTCGTTTTCACCTGAGTAGCCTATGATGGGAGTTGTAACTGAAAAAGAGAACACCGACGAATCTGAGTCTGATCCATCTGCCTGTGATTTACTGCTAGGAGTGTAACCACCTTTGCGAGATTTGCCTCAGACTTTGATTCTTTCTTCTTTCCCTTGAACTTCGGACAGTCCACCTTCCAGTGCCCTATCTCCCTACAGAAGACACACTGATTCCTTTTGAGATCCCTGAAATCCGGCCTGGACTTTGATCTTCCTCTCACCTCCTTGCCCTTCCTCGATTAACCCTGCCTCTTACTTCCAGTGCTTCCGCCGATGAGCTTGATTAAGAAGGATGTCTCTCATTCTTCCTCGTCTCATAACTTGTCAGTGCAGACGACACCTCATGGTAGTCCAACATTTGCCTACCATTGATAAAGGTCAGTGTGAATGTCTCATACTCCTCCTCTAAGAGTGAGTTCAGGAAGATGATCGCCTTGTCCTCCTCTTCTACAATGACATCCATGTTCACCAAGTCTGTAAGAAGCTTCGTGTATCGGTTGATGCGCTCATTCACTGTGCTCCCCTTCTTCATCTGAAATCGATACAGCTTACTCTTAAGCTGCAACCTGGACTCAACACTCTTCGTCAAGTATTTCTTCTCAAGGGTTTCCTACAGATGTTTCGCCGATGTCTCATGTTGTGCAAGATATTTTATGTCTTGCGACAAGCATGAACGTATCAACCCACACGCTGACCTGTTCATCTTTGCCCACTCTTCATCAGTGGTCGTGCTCTTCTTCTTTTCCAATAGGAGAGTATCCTCGAGATTCGATGCATTCAGGGCATCCATAACCTCACATCTCCACATCCCGAAGTTATTTGTACCGTTGAACTTGACAACATCAATCCTCGGGTGAGGATTCATGGTCTTAACCAAAGCTATTTCTTCTGCCATTGAGATTACTTGATCCTCTATCTATGCGGAAGAATAACCAACTAGAAATAGATCACTACTCAGATAAAAATTAGATTTTTTTACCTTTCTCTTGAAACCCTAGATCGAGTTTCTCTCCGGATCTACTCCACCACAGATTCCACGAACCCTCCTAGCATCCTCCTGAGATCGACACACGATCCCACGAACACCAATACCTCTGATCTGAGATCGACACACGATCTCCACCAAATCAGATCTTAAGCCCTCCGAATCTCCAGAAATCCCAAGCGAAACCTGGAAGCTCTGATACCACTTGTTGCGCCTACGACAACAACTTGATGACGATCTCCTGAATTTCTCAAGCACCAAGAACAATGCCAAACAGCACAAAACAATCACCAGAAGAAAGCACACGCAAACAAAACAATCTAACGAGGTTCGGCCTCAATGCCTACGTCCTCAGGGCAATCAGAAGAGAGATTAAATTACTTGGAAGATGATTACAATTGCTAGCAGCCTCTTTGATTGCAAGAGAGCTCCAGCAAATCCCAGCAATCAGATACAAACCCTAGAAACTAGCCACAGCCTTTAAATACAAACAGGTTTTCAAACCTGCAAACGCAGCCCGCCCCGCTTGTCGGTCGACCGCCCGGTCGACCGACCTCTTCCACCGGTTGACCGGTCGGTCGACTGGGTGCCCAACAGAGACTTAGGTACTTTCAGTCGGTCGACCGAGCTCCAACTTGTGCACGTTGTGCACGTCGGTCGACCGAACCGGTGGACTGACCTTCTGATACCTGCGGGCGGTCGACCGGGCCGATCAACCAACCAACCTGTTTTCTGCTGCTGCTAATTTTTGCTGATGTTTCTTTCGCCTTTCGTCGTCGACTTCCTTGGCGATCACCTCGACGACCTCTCGACAATCCATGTCAACTTTCTCAGCAATATTCTCTCTTTCCAACAGATAGCACTTGTGGTGCAGTGACGACGGGGCCACTGGAAAGTTCTTGTCTCTGCTGTCCAAGAAAGAGATTGAGGAGATGGAAGAGGAGCGGGTGAGCTTGTCGGCCTTTTCCTTCGGGTTCGAGCTGAAGCAACCGCCCAATGGAGGCCGAGGCTGAGCTCCACTTCATCATCGCTGGTGTCGTTGGCGCTTGTGTCGGATGCCGTGGCGGGCGATCGCAGAGGGTTGTGCTTCCGGCGAATTGCTGCAAGAACTCTCTTGAACTTGCCTCTGCTTCCATTAGTACCAATGGAAAAAAATTCTTTTTTTTCCCCCGGTTACAGCTTTTTAGTGAGATTAGAGAAACCCAGATGCCGGATTTGTGAGCAGGCCAGAATATTTAAGGGACCGAGGTCATTTTAGGGCAGAGAGAGTGAGGCAGCAAACAACTGGTGAAGGGGAAAAAAATAAAAACATAATTTTATTATTCTTTTTTCTACTTTCATGTTGTAACGTTTTGATGGAGGGATGTAATTTGAAAATTTGATGGGTGCTTGGCAGATGTCTTTATCAATTTTATGGGTGCTATCATCTGATGGATACTTAATCACTTTTGTGGGTGCCAATATCTGCTCCTGAGGGAGAGACATGGAAACATATAGTTTAGGGGTATTTTGGACCATGCGTAAATGGAGCATTTCGCATGCCCGTTAACGACGTTACAGAGAGAAACTGAGAAACATATAATTTAGGAGGGTATTGTGAGATTATTAAAGTTTAGAGGTATTGTGAGAAAACCCAAAAAATAAAGGATATTTAGAAAATAAGCCTAAATTATATCATGAACTCACTCCATTATTCGTAACTCTCGTGAATATTTTTGTGACTTTTCAATGGACATCAAAAAGTTGTTTTAAATGATAGATGCAAGAAAGAAGCTCTAGCATACTTCCATTCATGGAACACAAGGCTTGTGTTAAAGTCTCCAACTCCATATGAATTTAGCTTAACCCCTGTGTATTCGATTAAACTTTTAACAAATTTCAACTTGAAATTGTGGGAACACATGCACGTTATGCTACTAAAGTGATGAAGATGGGATCAGTTTCCATATATAATGTAAATGATAAGCAACAAGAAATGAATTTCATTGTGTCTTGAGATGAACTCAAACAAAGAAATATTATATTTATGTCATTTATTTGAATTCACAAAAGTTCTCTTTGCAGAATATGCTTTGACTGTTCTTCAATCATACAAACCATATCCATGTATTGTGGTCTGTGTAGAAAAAGAGTCCCTTCTACTGTGCTGGACAGAGAGGCTTACATTTTGTAATGGCTTTTTTGGAGATTTTTATATTGTATTTTGTCTTGTTATTTTCTCATTAATGAAACGGGTGGCCATACTCCATCTTTTCCTTCAAAAAAAAAAAAAAAAAAAAAAATTCTTGTTCTTTGTGAGCTATTACAAATAGAAAAAATTTTCTTGCCACTTTCTTTGTTATCGTGAGTTTAACATTGACAAACAAAGTTAAATACAATATATGAAACGGGTGGTCATACTTCACCTTTCCCTTCAAAAAAACAAAACCCTATCAGCAAGTGTAAGAACTCGGAGCACCATCCCAAAAGACTAGTGTCCTAAGTGTAGTAGCCCAGATTCTTATAAACTTAAGACCATAATCATGTCTAGTCAATGTGGGACTATTTGTTCAACCCAAAATCCCAACAGCTTGTAAGGACTCGGGGCACCATCCCAAAAGACTAGCCTCCCAAATCACAATAATCCCCCTCTCGAACAAAGAGTCTTCCTGTTAGCTCATCTTCACACCTAGAAGACATATATGCTCTAGAGATTCTCTTTACTGCGTTTCAGCACACGCCTTACGTCTTCACCGTATTTGCCAACAATCCCCTTCTCGAATAAAGAGTCTCCCTGTAAGCTCATCTTCACACCACCTGGAAGACATATATGCTCTATGAGATTTTCGTCACTGCGTTTCAGCACACGCTTACATCTTCACCGCGTTTGCAGGCACATCTTACGTGAAGTAGGGCTCTGCTATCAATCTCGAGAGCTTAACTAGCTTTACATGGACGTTATTGTGCCTTTTGCGCCCTGAGGGGATCGAACATCACCCACACACATAACTAGGTTCGGGGTATGGCTCTGATACTACCTGTAAGGATTCGGGGCACTATCCCAAAAGACTAGCTTTTTAGGTGGAGTAACCCAAATCCTTATATACCTAATGTTGGCCCAGAGGCCTTCCACTCTAGTTTTGATGATGATTAACTCGTGTAGTTATGTTTACTAATAATCTTGTGATTTTAGTTTCAGATCATTAATCAAGATATTAGTTGGTGATTGCTTCAACAAGATGGTTTAGAAGCTTTCACATGATGATTCCAGAGCCCGAGCATCAAGATCATACATAGCACTCGTTGGAGTCAAGCTCGGAGGATCACGTTTTGGATCGAGTCGACTTGAAGATGGAGATCGTCAAGAAGACTTAGGTATCCTATTTTAGTTTGTGTTTTAGATCTATTTGTAAAGATTAGATAGTTGATATGCTCAAGTTCACAATACACACACGTTTCATGTTTTCGATATTGGTATTTCGGTTTTTAGTTTAACCGATATTGGTTTTCATGAATAGTTAGATCAAAACAAGTTTTACATGTGTTTATGTATATTAGACATGTTCTATATACATGTATGCTTCATATCTTAGACAAACTTATTTTGATATGCCTATTCATGAGTTTTAGGAAAAATCAGATTTCCTATTGAAAAATTTAAGTTTGGTAAAATACAGTTTTTGATTTTTGATAAAATTTGTAAGACACAAAAATGACTCAAAATGTTTGATAATTGTGATGAAATTTTTATCACATGTTTATATATCAATGAAAAATGATAAAACTATTTTTATGAATTTTTAGAAGATTTATGGGATTTATTAGAATATTTCTAAACAAGTTTTTTTGACCCAAATTATTGCCTGCCAGGCTCTGGCGGTCGATCGGTCCGGTCAACCGGATTCCAGAGGTCGACCGACGTGCACAGACCTGTGCAAGTTGGCCAGGCACAGGGCTCGGTCGACCGGTCGGTCGACCAGACGGTCGACCGGGTTCCTCCAACGGTCATATTTATGACCGTTGGCGGTCGACCGGCCGGTCGACCGCCAGCCGTCACAGGCTGAAAAATCAGCCTAACAGCTAGTTTTGTTTTGGGGCTATAAATACCCCATTCCTTTGGGATTTTGGTTAAGATTTTAAGAGCTAAAATTTCTCTCCTTTCTTGGTGTTTAAAACAAGTTTTCAAAAGTGTTTAGAGCTTAAAAAGATCTATCTTTATATTGTTTTAGGGTTTTGAAAAAAATCAAAAAAAATAGAAATTTGGGAGATTTGTATTGTTCTTCATTTTTATCTTTTACAAAGAGTTTTCCCAAGTATTTTTCTTTGAGTTTTTGTTTTCCAAACTCTTGTTTTTTTTCACGCTTGAGCTATCATCTATCCTATTCTATAGGATCATTTATTTGTGGGAAAAAGATTGTGTTTGTGGTCTTTTGTGATCACTTGTTGTAAACCCCTTTCTTTGTGACTATCCCTCTTTGGTAGAGGTTGATTTGGATTGTGGGGTGCTCCCTCTTTGGTAGAGGTTGAGGTTGTGGTTTACTCCCTCTTGTGTGAGGTGGAGTTGGATTGGTGTTTGCCTCGGTGGAGGTTATATTTGTGGATTTGGTGGAGTTTGGTACTCCGGTCTTCGGTAGACCATTTGTATTGCCTCGGTGGAGGTTGTATTTGGTTGAGAGAGGAGTTCGGTACTCCTAGTGGATTGGAAATCCTTCTCGGTGAAGGCGGGGACGTAGAGCTCAGTGCTCGAACCTCGAAACACATCTTCTTGTTTGCGTTTGATCAATTGACTCTCAACCCTCTCTGTTTATTTGTGTTGTGCATCATTCATATCACTCATATCATATTTGCTTGTGTTGTGCCTTGCATCATTTATATTGCTTATATCATCTCTATATGCTTGGCTTGTGTTTGTGTGCCTCACTTGTGCTTAACCACGAGAGCTTCATATAGCGCCTCAACTCTTATTCAGAGGAATCTAGAGGAGTTAGTCCAGAGCCCTTCACGGGGAATTCGGCTACACTCGTTGGTTGTACTAAGTGTAGTTGCAAATTAGTTTTAATTTCCGCATTTAGTTTTTAGATTAGCATTATCACCTATTCACCCCCCTCTAGGTGATTTCAATTGGTATCAGAGCCTACGCTCCTGATATCAGGTTAACTACCTAGGAGTGAGATCTTGGTTTGCTAATCTTCATTTGCATTTGCACACATAT
The DNA here is from genome assembly GCA_038442645.1 of Agave tequilana. Taxonomy (NCBI): domain Eukaryota; kingdom Viridiplantae; phylum Streptophyta; class Magnoliopsida; order Asparagales; family Asparagaceae; genus Agave; species Agave tequilana. The sequence continues at coordinate 95,572 of JAVJIF010007785.1, read as the reverse complement.
AGTTAGCACTCATGGATAGCCCTCCTATGTTTGATATTTCTAGACTTGATATTTGGAAGGCCAAGATGAGTTGTCATTTGAAAACCCTAGGACATAAAGTTTATCATGCCACCACTAAAGAATCCTACCACAATGATAGCAAGCATAGAAAGGCCAATGCACTAGCCCTTAAGACACTTAGAACATCTCTTGATAAAGATCTTTTATATGTGTTTGCTCACTATGATTCGGCTTTTGCAGTTTGGAGCATTTTGACTTCTCCTGAGGTACCAAAGATTATCGATAAGATGAGAAGATCTAGGAGAGACAAGTCCGACGAGCATTGCCTCATGGTCCAAGGGAATGACTCCTTGAGGTACAATCGGAATCTCAACTAGATGCTAGCTCTAGTTCCTATTGCTATGGGTGTTTAGAAGTACAAACATTAAATATGGAACTTGCTAAAAAGTTTGAATTTTTTTTGAAAAAACATGATCTTTTGAAAAAGAAGAATTTTGAACTAAAAGAAGAATATGAGGATTTGTGTTCAAAATTTGATTTGATTTTGCAAGAGAAGGAAGAGATTTGTAGTGAACGTGACTCACTTAAATCTCAAGTAGACCTTGCCATAAAGGAAAATGAATTTTTGAAAAGTAAAAATGATTGTGATGATGTTGTGAAAAACAATGAGGTCTTATCTTCAAAATTAGATTTTATTTTAAAGGACAATCATTCTTTGAAAAATGAAATTGAGTTTATTTCAAAAGAATTAGATTTAGTGTTAAATAAAAATAAATCTTTGCAAAATGATATAGATTCTCATATTTGCCATGCTAGTGTAGCCTCATCCCGCACACCTATTGCATGCTCCACTTTATCTTCTAGTATTGAAAATGATATAAATGTTTTGAAGAAAAATGTTGATTGTTTGGGCTCCACTTTGAGCCAATGTGCTTTGAATCATACACGCTTGGAATCCTTGGTTTGAAAGAAACAAGTTCCATCTTTGTATGCACACCCTCCACGGTATACATATGCTCCTCACGTACACACCCATCACACTTTGTATGCTCATGTGTACACATATACACATTGTGGACGTAAGGGCCACCTTGCTGAATTTTGTTATGATCGTATACATGATGTTAATTTAGCAACTAATTTTGTTTGGGTTTGGAAAGGTTCTAACCCCTATCGACCCAAAAGGAAATAGGTACCAAAGACCACCCCTATTGTATTTGATGTAGGTGTGGGCTTTCGCATGACGTGAGAGTAGCGGTACCTTGGAGTGGATGCGTTCCGAGCTTCATGATGACCATTTGGATGCATCACTTTCAAGGGATGTTTGGTGGGAAGACCACCTTGGTTTGGAGAACTAGAGAGGTGCCTTCATCGGTTTTGGTATCGATCTCTAACTCCCGTTTATTATTTGCATGCTTTTCATGTTCATTGTCTATAGCTTGTTTTGATGTTTATAGATTATTATGAAAATGCCATGATTATTAGATCAATGACATGCATGTATAGCTTTTGAGACACCCATGTTTAATATGGTCCATTATTTTTTGTGTTCTCACTATTATTTAGCTATTATGTATTTCATAGTTCTAATAGCATGTTGATTTACATAATGGTCATGTTTATGTTTATCATGTGGTTTTATATCTTGTCTTAAGCTTCTTGATTTGATTACATGTTTAGGTGTTAGTTTTCATTAAAACTAGGATTTATACTTGTATATATAGTGGGCCACAAATAAATCTTTATATGTTTGTGCTTGAATGCTTATTTATACCCACTAGATGTGCTAATATAGTCTAGTTTTGATGATTCATACATTTTCAACTTGTATTCAACATTTTGGACATGTTTTATGATCATGTGTTTTCACTTCATGTATATGTTTATTTTGTCAAACCTTAAGATATACATGTATACCCCTTGAGTCATTTGCTTTTCATGCAAATCTTTATTATGGACTCAATTGTGTTTAGGGATATGTATGTATACTTCTTGTGTTGTCACGACATATATATGCCTTGAAGATTAAACAAGTTTTGATGATTTTCATGTTTTTAAGGAATATTGAGCTTGATTGCATATTCTCATGATGCCATGTTTCACATTACACTTGTGCACCTACTTTATTGGTTTCTCATGATTTTGTTTTCATCAGTATGATATGTGCCCTATTGTTTTTGAGTGATTAGTGCCATGTGATTTACATGTGTTTCATGAAAAATATTTTTGTTTTTTTATTCCTTACTTGAAGGATTTCGTACTAGTTTACAAATTTTTTTTATATAACTAGTTTGTATTCTTCTTATGGTAGAGATTTTCAAACATATTATATTTTCAAACTTATTTTTGAAAACCCCTACCTTCTAAGGGTGGTTGGATAGGAGACCTTGCCTATGTATGCTTTGTATTGAAAATCAATTTAAACATGAGCATGTGTTGGGAGGATAGGTTATATGAGATATACACTTGATATAATTGGTTTCAATTGGTATCATTGGATTCTTTCAATTGGTATCAATATTGACATTTTTGTATACTCATATTTTGTATGTATGTATGCCTTCATTTCTATAGTATCAATTTCGATTGGTATATAATTTTCATACATATATATGTTTATGCTAAAGCTTGAATTTTTAATGAATATCATATTTCAATTGATTATTTTTCAATTAGTATGCTAATACAAGCTTTTGCATAATTTCAATTGGTATTTCATAAAGGGAGAGAAAACTCATATTTTATCTTTCAATTGGTATTTTGTTTACTCTAGATTTTCACTCCCTTACTTTATGATAGAAAATGTTGGACGCGGAAAACTGTCGATGAGCGGACTGGAGCAACTTTTCTTGAATCAGATGAAAAATTACAACAGGCTAATCTTCCGGTTACAAGGGAGGGAGAATATTGAATCTTGAATTCCCCCTTTGTTTAGTGCTGGGTTCTTCGTGTGGCGGTGGAGAGTGAATCTTGTTCTCCGTTGACCAGATGACCGTCAATACCGTCGAGGGATCTTCTCCTTGGCAGGTAGAAGGAGTAACTCAGCCCCGTCCACCAAAACTCTAAAAGAGAAGGTAGGCGAAGAGCAACTTGTACGCAGCAAGCTGGCTTGAAGAGTCGAGCTCTCTCTCTCTGTCGATGATCTCTCCTTTTTTCCTTCTCGAAAAATCCTCCCCTCTTCAATAGTGACGGGACTATTTATAGGGTTTTTAGGGGGTGATCGTGCCCCTAAAAGTGCTCCACGATGAGGGCCAACTTCCCCGCTACATGGGCGGTGGATGGCGCCATAATCGGGGTGGTTACAACCAAGGTGGGAGCACCTTGTTGCTGAGACGCGGGCGTTGAGCCAACGCGCCTTGATGCGGAGACGCGGGCGTTGAGCCAACGCGCCTTGATGCGGAGACGCGGGCGTTGAGCCAACGCGCCTTGATCTTGAATCTCTGCGTTTGGTGGCTTGTCTTTGTGATTTTTAGACAGCCTACAGAACCCCCTCCAAAGTTTTCGACATTCCGCAGTTAACTGGGACGGATTTCGAAATACTTTGGACTCTAGCTGAGTTCGCCTTCATGACTAGACTGTTGATGCTCCGGGTTTAATCTTATCTGGAGTGGTCTTCGTGAGTGTACTGTTGAACTCTTTGAAGCCCCCAGAGTTGATCATTTTGAGTGTCTAGATGCACAGTCTAAACCTCCCCGATTGCTTTTAGTCTGTCACTGGCGCGCTTTAAGCCAGGAGTGGTTGGTCGTCTGCTTGCGTCAGTGTACTGTTGAACTGATTTTGCAGAAGCAGGAGGCCAAACGCAGGTTCTTTTTCAAAAAGCAGAGATGGTACTGCTGTAAAGGCGCGATTTCTGTAACGTGCGTCCTTTGGCAATGGAGACGCGACTGATCTTCATAAGGCAGACGCGATGTTCAGCTGAAGACGCGAACTCCGGAGAGACGCATCTTTTGAATATAGATGCGATTATCTGGGCGCATTTATGGCGATGCTGACGGGGCATAGCCATCGAAGAGACATGGCCGTCGGGTGCGTGCCACGTCATGATTGCTCTGCCAGTTGGCCTGGGGAACCGAAGGGATTTCGCCTTTTGGCGCGCGGATTTCCTGGCGCATTAAATGATCCGTGCCACATGTCGAGCGACGGTTCGTGTAGAGTTGTGGCGCATGATCTTCTCTGTGCGTTAAAGTGATTTTGTTCCACGCGTCGAACAGAGATTCTCCGCGGAATTCATCGAGCCATACGCCGCGTATCTTCGCGAATCCTTGTGCCTATAAAAGGCCACAGTTGGGAGGATTCCTCTTCTTCTCCGAACGCACTCGTTGATAAGATTAAGAAAGAGAACTTCCTCTTCAGTTCATCTTCTTGAACCTTGGATCGAATTAGCCATGGCTCCCAAGACCAAGCCGATTGCTTCTTCTTCAAAGGCGACCGTCGCCGAGGCCCGGAGGGGCAGCTCCTCCTCTGCGCAGGATGTTGTTCTCCCAGGTCTCCAAGGTAAATGCCTTTTAGGCCGCCATTAAAGGAAGTTCCAAGAACCTTTAAGAACCCTTAACACACGAATTTAAATCGTGTTTGATTCCCAGACGCAGTCTTTGGGTTGATAACCATGACGCGGGTTTGGACCGTCGCGCCATTGGGTCCTGCGCTTCAGATTCTTCACTTAGAATATTTTCTAATTGTGAAGGGTTCAGACGCGGACTTAGTTTACAGAACGCGGATTTGATCCTTGCGTTCTGTTTCATCAGCTGTTGATTTTGATGAATCTGGCACCCGAGTCCAAGCACTTTGACATCTGGGGATGTGAAAGGAAGGGAGTTACCCTCCTTAACTTCTGGCGATCATGGTGGTGGAAGGGTTAAGGTGGATAACTCCCTTCTTTTCGCACCTCAGAAGTGACATCAAGGAGAATGTTGTGGAGACGCCGATCCCGTAGGTCTGGACGCGGATTTGATAATTCCTGCGTCCAGTGCCTCTTCTGCGTGGATGCGCAGGTCTGGACTGCGTCCAGTGTCTCTTCTGTGTGGATGCGCAGGTCTGGACGCGGATTTGATAATTCCTGCGTCCAGTGTCTCTTCTGCGTTCGGATTATGAACACTTATCATTTTTTCCTTGCTTTTGATAGAGTATCTAACTAAGTGTCCTTTTCTTTTTGCAGCGCCATTCATGCCTGCTGGCAAGAGATGGTCAGGCTATGCATGACGGCGATGAGGGTTCCGGCGGTTGCGGTGACGGACAAGATCCTCTTCCTCTCCCACTCCAGAAGTCACATCAAGGACTCGTCATGTCTGCTGGATGGTCTGCTGGGGGAAGAGATGTTCATGAACGAAGGGTTGCAGGACTTTCTGCTGCCACCGGACCTCAAGAACACCATTGCTCTTAGCTTAGTCAGCTAGGGCGCTTTTGATGTTTACATCATGCATCGTGGTGTAACCAGCTTCTATTGTAGCCACAAAACATCGCGCACTTGGAATCAGACGCGGCTTTAAGGAGTGAGTGCAACCTCTGAGAGAGAGAGGGACTTCTTTGTACTCCTTAATTGTACCACTCAATCTTATTGTATAAGAGAGCGTTTTGTGTCACTTTCATATGTTTGGAAATAAATAAAAGTGACACTTTTTCTTTTTGCCTCTTTCATTGTCTTGAACTTTTTGTCTTAGACCCATAGAAGCAAAGAATCTCTGACTTTGTCAAAATTATGATGATAATCTCAACAAGTCAAGCTTTGGAGGAAAGATCCTATTTCAGGAACTCTCACAGTACTGTCAGAGGTGTAATATTAACTCGACAGAGATGAAACAATTTTGATGGACCTGCCACTTTATAAGAGAAAGCGACAAGTAGAATTGGTACCCCCAGGGAGGGTGAACTTTTATCAAGTGTTTGGGATTAACTTGATTGAGCTCAACTGGGGATTTGAGGGGAACACTGTTGATGGTGTAGTATTAACCTAACAATGTTTTTAGGTAGACTTGTTATTCTGCTGAAGAGAATAATAAGTGGGACTAGACTCGTGGGGAATCTAGGAAAGTTTGTTACCGTCAGAGGTGTGATATTAACTTAATGGGTTGGAAGTGGTCTTGTCAGAAGTGTAATATTAACTTGACAAGGATGTGAGTCAGAGGTGTGATATTAACTTAACTCAGAAGTGTCACTGTCATAGGTGTAATGTTTAACTTGACAATGAGAGAATGCTAGAGGTGTAATGTTGAACTTAGCATTGGTCATCTCGGCTTGGATAAGGAAGTCCGAGGGAAAGTCATGGCTATAGGTGTATTGTTGAACTTAGCAATGACTTGGATACTAGAGGTGTGGTGTTAACTTAGCATCATCCATTTCAGCTTCGATATGGAAGTCTGAAGAAGAGTGACTGTCAGAGGTGTAATATTAAACCTGGCAGAAACTTGATTACTGTTTAGAGGTGTGGTGTTGAATTTTAACAGCAATTTGTCAGAGATGTGATGTTAACTTGACAAAGACTGACTCATGATAAGAGCAATTTTGAGGACCTGTCATTCTATTGGTGAGAATTGACAAGTGAAAATTTGAAGTGCCAGAGGTGTAGTGTTAACTTGGCAAATTTGAAAATTTGGTACTCCGTGTAGAGTTGACAAGCAAAATTTGTACTCGACAAGGAATATTAAAAAGTTTCCATTACCAGAGGTGTAGTGTTAACTTAGTAATGGGTGTATTTTGTAGACCTACCATTCTGTGGATGAGAATTGGTAGGGGATTTTAGTGGAAAGAGTGGAGCCAAGTCCACTTAGGATTTTTAGCAAACCCTCAGCTATCAACGGATTTGAAGTGCCTTTACCAACTCCGTTTGAGTTGGGCTAGCCATGCTATTCCCCTCAGCATGATGAGTTGTCGAAGACTGATGTTGGGCTTAGAAGCCAACATTTTCCTCTATCCTTAGCCGTCGGAGGCGTCGGATCAAATGGGAACATGTCCCTTAGGATTTTTAGCAAATCCTCAGCTGTCAACGGGTTTGATATGCCTTTACCAACTACCGTTTGAGTTGGGCTTGCCATGCTATTCCCCTCAGCATGATGAGTTGTCGAAGACTGATGTTGGGCTTAAAAGCCAACATTTTCCTCTATCCTTAGCCGTCGGAGGCGTCGGATGTTTTGATCAGAGGTGTACTTTTAACTTGATCGGCGGAAGGATACCATCTATGGATAGTACTTCTTCAGGAACCTGCCGTTAATAGGCATCATGAGTGTATCGCCATTCGAGTTTATGAGGCGATATGATCCATTTGAGTAGACTGACTCTACTACAAATGGTCCTTCCCATTTGGGTTGGAATTTTTCTTTTGTCTTGTGCGTCATTACCATGGGTCTTCTGACGGCTAAGACTAGGTCGCCTTTCTTGAAAGTTCGCACTTTAACTTTCTTGTTGAAGGCTCTGGTGATTCGAGCCTGGTAGAGCTCGATTTGCTGTTGGGCTTGCAGACGCTTGTCGTCTAAGGCCTCCAGTTCTTGGAGTCGCTGTCGATACTTCTCCTCTGTCGTCATCTCCGCTGTCAAGGCGACGCGTAGAGATGGAATTTGGATCTCTAGGGGAAGCACGGCTTCACATCCGTATATCAAGGAAAACGGCGTGGCCTTAGTCGGGGTTCGCACAGTTGTGCGGTAAGCCCATAAGCATTCACCCAACTTGTCGTCCCAGTCTCGTTGACTTTTTGAGACGAACTTTTTGAGAAGCTTGCCAATAGTCTTGTTGAAAGCTTCTGCGAGGCCATTGGCGGCAGGATAGTATGCCGTTGAGGACACACTCTGGATTCTGAACTTAGCGCAGAATCTCTGGAAAGCCTGGCTGATGAACTGGGGTCCATTGTCATGGACAATTCGCCGAGGTACGCCGAAACGGTAAATAACGTGATGTTTCACGAACTTGATCACGTTCGACGACTTGACCTCCTTCAAAGGGATGGCTTCAGCCCATTTGGAGAAGTAATCGGTTATCGCCAGAATGAACCGATGTCCTTTTGATGATGGCGGGCTGATAGGACCAACCACGTCCATGCCCCACATTTCGAATGGCCAGGTAGAGGCCGTAGAGTGGAGATAGCCTGGCGCTTGATGGATAAAGTCGCCATGCACTTGGCAGGCGTGACATTTCTTGGCATAAGTGACGGCATCGGCAATCATCTTAGGCCAATAGTAACCCAATCTTTGGAGTCGATGTGCCAGTTTTGGGCCAGGTTGATGGGCTCCACACATACCGTCGTGGGCCTCTTTCAATACTTCTTGTGCTTCGTTTGGTGAGAGGCACCGGAGTAAGATCCCGTCATGCGATCGACGATACAATGTTCGCGTAATCGCATTATAATAGAATTTGGGGGCTTTCCTTCGAATGGCAGCCGCTTCTTTGGCGTCCTCAGGCAGGATGCCATACAAGACGAAATCAATGTAGGGGAACCGCCAGTCTCTAGGCTCTGGACCGGTTGACGCTTCAAGTGCTTCTTCGCGGTGACGACCTCCCGTTGACTCCTGATAATCCTCAAGAGCATTTCTCGGGCAATACAGGTCGTGGCTGTAAACGAATATCTTCTCCATTGCTCCAGCTGGAAGAGCTAAGGAGGCAGCCAGGGATGCGAGTGCATCGGCGTGCGCATTTTGCCTGCGTGGTACATGGTCGATGTAGAAGCTTGTAAATCCCTCGGCCATGCGGATAGTTGCATTGTAATAGGGTACCAAGTCTTCATGTCTGACTTCGTACTCCCCGCGAACTTGGCTGACGATGAGTTTAGAGTCACCGTATGCCTCGAGATTTTTAACGCCAATCTCATCGGCGAATTGCATCCCAATCAAAAGAGCGTTGTATTCCGCCACATTATTGGAACAAGGCTCGGTCAGTGAGACAGCTCGGGGAATCACATAATTTTGTGGGGAGACGAGTATCACTCTTACCCCCGCCACTACGTGTCCCTTGGGGTTTGTCCTTGATGCACCGTCGAAGAAAAGTTGCCACACTTGACTTTCGAACGATGTCTGAGTCAGGTAGACTTCGGCCACTTCGTCTGGGAGATCCTCGTAGAGTTTGACTGCCCTCGGATCTGGGTGTTCAGCTAAGAAGTCCGCCACCGCTTGTCCCTTAATAGCCTTTTGTGGCAGAAAATGCATTTCATATTGTGATAGCAATATGGCCCATTTTGCCAGTCGGCCATTTAGCGATGAAGGTTTAGTCATAAGTAACCTCAGAGTGTTGACTTTTGATATGACATTTATAGTTTGGCCTACCAGATAGTGTCGCATTTTCTGGATAGCGAACACCAGTGCCAAACATTCCTTCTCGATCGGGTTATACCGATGTTCGGCTCCGATCATTGTTCTACTTAGATAGTAGATTGCTTGCTCACGTCCCTGATCGTCATTCTGAGCTAGTAGAGCTCCCAAAGAATGATCCATCGCTCGGACGTACACCAGAAACGGCTTTCCGGATATTGGAGCTGCAAGGACTGGTGGTTGGGTGAGGTATTGCTTGATTTCCTCGAACGCTTGTTGACAAGCGTCATCCCAAATAAATAAGACACCCTTCTTCATCAGCTTAGCGAAGGGTTGGCATCTTCCGGAAAGGTTTGAGATGAACCTGCGGATGTACGCCAATCGTCCTTGTAATCCCCTGAGCTCCTTGAGGCTTTTCGGGGGTTGCATCTCCTGGATAGCGCGGATCTTTTCCGGGTCCAAATGGATTCCTGTGGAAGTCACAACAAATCCTAGGAATTTGCCACTGGCTACCCCCAGGAAGGACTTGGTGGGATTCATCTTCAATTGATGAGCCCGCATGATGTCGAAGACCACCTTCAGGTTTGCTACGTGATCGCCTTTAGCGCGGCTTTTTACCGCGATGTCATCAACATAACATTCCACCGTTTTGCGTATTTGCTGATGGAAAATGGCATTCATGGCCCTTTGATATGTTGCCCCTGCATTCTTCAGTCCGAAGGGCATGACGGTGTAGCAATACACTCCTAGGGGTGTCCTGAAGGAGGTGTGCTTTTCATCATCAGGATACATTTTGATTTGGTTGTATCCTGAGAATCCGTCCATGAAGGACATTCGTTCGAATCCACAAGTATTGTCAATCATGACATCTGTGATTGGCAATGGGAATTCGTCCTTGGGGCAGGCCTCGTTTAGATCACGGAAGTCGATGCAGATCCTGATCTTCCCGTTCTTCTTGGAAACGGGGACGATGTTGGCCACCCAGTCGGGATGTTGTTCTTCTCTGATGAAGCCAGAATCAATGAGCTTTCTGACTTCTGATTGAATTGCCTCCATTATTTCTGGGCGAAATTGTCGCTGCTGTTGTTTGACAGGTTTTACGTCCGGATTGATGTTGAGGCGGTGCATGGCCACTTGAGGATCAAGTCCTGGCATGTCCTCATAATTCCAGGCGAAGACGTCTATATACTCTTGTACAAGAGATATTAGATCCTTCTTCTCTGAAGGTGACAGGCCGTCACTTATGAAGATGGGCTTAGGGTTAGCCTCATCTCCTAGGTTGATCTGAGCAACCTTGTCTTCTGTGGGTGGCTCACGCTGTTCAAAGCGGGTATCCCAAAGAGCATTTAAATGTTTGATCCAAGGATCTGTATCAGATTGGATCATTTCTTCATTTCCATCTTCCAGGTGGCTTGTCGAAACCATGTTCACTGAAAGTTCCTTGAAGATGTTGCCGACACTGACATCTGACTCCCAAGATGATGTGTCTGAAGAGTAATCGTTGCTCGACGATTCTTGAGAATCGGAGGCTGATGGGACCGGAGTTGATACATAGCCCAACCCCTGCGCGTCCGATGATAATAATCGGGGGCCTTCCCTTTCGGCACAAAGGAGTGAAGTAGCGTTCTTCTTCCTTTGCCGAAGTTCAACCCGGGTCTGTTGGTTAGGTCATACCCCATGCATTTCATCATTTTGAGCGTTTTTGGTTCATAATGACTGAGCTGAGGGGATTCCTCCTCACTTTCTGATTCTTCGCGGGGCGTTGGTTCAGTCGTCATTCGCCCAAACAGGATTGGTTTTTGGCCTTTTCGTCTTGTCGGAACCATGAATATAGATTCCTGCGCATCACCATTATCCTGGAATGTCCCGAAAGATGATTTTACTGGTACATGCAATGATGTCAAAGCATCCATTGCCGACCAGATGTCATCGTCTACGTCGGTACTAGTATCCGATGGTATTGAATCGGATGCACACGCAGAGAAGTACTCAAAGTCTAAATTCTCATTAATATACCAGCCGCCTGCATCGTCGGTGGTATTATCAACATCGAGCTTATTAGTGCTCTTTACAAGTGGTTCTAACTTCCACAAGCACTCTTCTTGCTCGGTCTCAGTGTCAGCCTCATTACCAGAGTCTGGCACCTCCAGTTGCGGGGTTTCATCCACCGGATCCTGATATAGGAGGGAGTCCGTGAAATAATTTTCGACCCCCTTAAACGGATACCTTTCGGCAACCAACGTTTGCACCTTCCCACTCGCGTCAATGTATTTCATGACTTGGTGAAGAGTGGAGGGAACGATGGAGTTGCGGTGAATCCATGGTCGTCCCAGCAGCAGATTGTAGGAAGTGTCGGCATCGATGACGTAGCACGTCACCTCCGATTTGAGGCTCCCAATCTGGCACTTGAGCTTGATTTTCCCCATCGGACGGGTGCCATTGGCATTGAACCCGTAGATGGTCGTCTGTGTAGGGCTCAGACGGTGAGTAGGGATGCCGAGGTGTTGCATGACTCGGCGAGGCATGATGCTCAATGCGGACCCTGGATCTACCTGAATGCGGTTCACCTCAGATGATCCGATATAACCTGTGAAGTACAGGGGTCGATCATGCTTCCCTTTGACCTGCATATCATCTGCCGTGAAGGTGATGCAGGGGGTATTCTGGGAGGTGTGGAGGCAATCCTCTACATCTTCTTCCTTCGGCACCTGGGTCATGAAGACCTCAGCATTTGCCAGAGCTTCTTGCAGAGCTTCCCTGGTCGACTTTGATAGTCTAAGAAGTTCATACAAGGTAATGCGTGCCGGTATATTGGCCAGCTGAGCCAGGACATCAAAGCGGTAAGGTGCCGAAGACCCTTCCGCGATGCCTCTTTGAAGGGCTCGAGAGAATCGAGTCTCCTTCTGCTTCTCCACAGGTGGCTTCGTGGAGGGCCTAGTTGGCTCTGCAGCAGGTTGTGGAGGGTTTGCCGCCACTTCGCCGTATTGCTTCAAGTAGGGCTGTCCTGAACGAGTCCCCGTCATTGGTTGGTTGGGCTCTGCGGCCAAGACTATTGTTTCCTCTTCTGAATCAGTCAGTGAGGGAACATCATCCTCTGCTTCTCGGGAGGAAGCACATACCACATGGCAGGACGAAGCTTTTGCCTTGCCTTTGGACTTCCTGTTGGTTACAGTAGTCCACTGCTGGTTGTCCACTAGGTCGGGGTGGACCCACATAATTTTCCCTTGAGGCGTAGGGACGGGTACCAAGCCCTTCTCCTGCTGCTGGTGAGGGTCTGTGTTGACCACTCTTAATTCTCCCCTTGGAATAGGAGTTACCCCCGCAGGCGTTGGAGGTTGTCTCCCGAACTGGAGAACCGACGTCACATTAGCCGTGACCTTCTTCTGTTCTGGTCGGAGCTTTAGCACCTCCGCGTCAATCAAAGCCTGAAGGATGTCCTTGAAGACGTAGCAGCTTTTGGTAGGATGTCCCAACATCCTGTGGTACATGCAGTAGTTGGGATTTTCGGTCTTGCCGACTTCCTCCGGGCGCCTAATTTCAGGGAGCTTCAGTCGATTGCTCTTGTTGAGTAGCTTGAAGAGCGAATCGACATGTTCCTCCTTGAAGGAATACTGCTTGTTGGCGCGGGGTTGGCTTGAAGAGCCACTCGCCTTGCCTGTTTGAGGTTTGGCGGGAGATTTGGTCTCTGTTGCCAAATTATCCTTCCGCTTTGTTTGGAGGGATGTGTCTGGTGCCGGTGCACGCCTTGTCGACCTTTCCGGCCGCGGCTTGCCTTCCTCCGCTCGGACGCGGGCGACAATCTCCTCAGCCTGTTCACCTTGTTGGACTAATTGTTTCCAGGTGCGGCTTTCAGCAACTCCTATTTGAGCAAGGAGTGAGGTTTGGAGGTTGTGGCGGCATGTTTCCACCAGGGTGGCCTGGGTCATACCGCTTGGACACCGGAGTGCCACGTTTCGAAATCTCTCCACGAAAGATTTGACGGACTCTCCCTTTCGCTGTCTCGTAGCTAACAGGGTGGGCATTGTGACCTCGGAGTCATCTTCGAAGAAGCGTGTTAAGAACAGCTTCTCCAAGTCGCCCCAGTTCTTGATAGAACCTTCCGGGAGTTTCATGAACCACTCAAAGGCCAACCCTTTCAGGGTGCCGATGAATAGTCGCGCCAGGATGGCGTCATTATCTACTACATTCCCGGTTTGGGATTTGAAGTAATAGATGTGCTGATTAGGGGACCCCTTCCCATCGAAGGCTTGAAGGGTTGGAGCCTTGAACTTAGGAGGGTACGGGACTGAATCCCACTCAGCTGGATAGGGCCGGACCACTCTAACTTCTTGGAGGTCTTTGCGACTGGCAAGGGCATTGAGGCGTTGCTCCAGTTGACTCATTCTTTTAGTATGAGCCTTTTCTGGGTCGTGCGACGAAGATTTGGACGAATTTGAAGTAGATCGTTGCGCCTCCTCAGAAGGCTCGGAAGATGAGCTTTCTCCCTTTCTCCCTTTGCCCTTTGACCTCCTAGAAGGAGATTTCCTCCTGTCTTCCAGCAGTTGTGCAATCGCCTGCTTGAGGGAGTCAATCGACGCCTGCTGAGAAATAATCATGTCCATTTGTGCTTTCTGGACCTGCTCTATACGTCTTGCCGTCTCCTCAGGAGTGCCTGTCATGTAGGCAGAGGTCTCCTTCTCGACGGAAGAGTTCGAAGCCCCTGATTCCACTACGACGGAGTGAGAATCATTCGCTCTAATGCCATGGGCTAAGGCATTATAGTCAATTGGGGGAATGGCCCCCGTCCGGGTGCGAGTGTGTCGATACACCCCTTCCGGTTCAGAGTCAGATTCGGACTCGTCTGAGCTGACTGCAAGTTGTTTCCCCTTGCTCCTGCTTGTCATGTTCGCAGTAAGCTCCGGGTATTCAATGTCAGAGAAGACTCTCCTTCTATGGGAGCGCCTTCTTTTGGCTGACGGGGGAATCGAGGTCAGTTGTCCAGCTAAGGACTGCTGGTGCACACTCGACCCGCAACGGCACTCCGCAAGCATGGAGATAAGCCATTGGCAGCAGCAAGATGAAGTGACCTGGTGGGCACTTCTTTTCTTTGTCAGATAATCCCTCAAATCCATGGAAGAGGGATCAAAGAGACTAGCCTCACAACGTCGAAGACGGGAGGCATCCATGTGCTGTGCAGAATGGACGCAGACTTCAGGGACGCGGTTTCCGCGTCGTGACTGTGGAACGCGCGTCTGGCGTCTCTGTTGAGATGAGACGCGAGTATCGCGTTGCTGCCTGGTGCGTCCGGGCTGAGCCGCGTGAGAGAGAGTGGGCTGCAGGGCGCCTCGTCTCTGGGTGCGTGCTTCCTGCGTTTGACGAGACGCAGAAGCTTCATTCTGGCGTTTGGTAAGTTGGTCTTCAGAGGACTCAACTTGAGGAGTTGCGCGCTTGGGCCGCCAAACGCGGATTTCACGTACTGGACGTGACGCGGGCAAGGCGCGAGACTGTACGTTGCGTCCAGCTTCAGTTGGACAACCAACGGTTCCAACTTGCAGTTGACGCGCACGTCTCCTCTGTCGACGCTCAGCATTCCGGTTGCGTCGAGGAGGTGGAGAGAAACCAACAACATCCTGATGTTGAACATCAGGGAGTTTAACCACGCGGGTCTCCTGAGAGACGTTGACACGGGTTTTCTGTGCGCCGGAGTTGGTCGCAACAGCAACTGTGCTTGGGATCGCGCGGGCCTTCTGAGAGGCGTTGACGCATGAACTTTGCTGGGCACAGTGGGCAACAGCAGCGGCGCCCAAGAGAGCTTCAGGTCGGGCTTCGAGGCCATTCCCCGCCGAGACCCTGCGACAGACGCGAGTCTTTGGGCTCTTGGAGCCAGAAGAGAGAAACTCTTCATACTTCGCCTGGTCGAACTCCACAACAAGTGTCTCGACCATTTTCCCCCTACGGAGGAGATCATCCTGTGCCACGGCTTGTTCGTCAGTGACAAACGTAGTCCCCAGCGGAGTCGCCATCTCTTGTTGGACGCGGAAAACTGTCGATGAGCGGACTGGAGCAACTTTTCCTTGAATCAGATGGAAAGGTTACAACAGGCTAATCTTCCGGTTACAAGGGAGGGAGAATATTGAATCTTGAATTCCCCCTTTGTTTAGTGCTGGGTTCTTCGTGTGGCGGTGAAGAGTGAATCTTGTTCTCCGTTGACCAGATGACCGTCAATACCGTCGAGGGATCTTCTCCTTGGCAGGTAGAAGGAGTAACTCAGCCCCGTCCACCAAAACTCTAAAAGAGAAGGTAGGCGAAGAGCAACTTGTACGCAGCAAGCTGGCTTGAAGAGTCGAGCTCTCTCTCTCTATCGATGATCTCTCCTTTTTTCCTTCTCGAAAAATCCTCCCCTCTTCAATAGTGACGAGACTATTTATAGGGTTTTTAGGGGGTGATCGTGCCCCCTAAAAGTGCTCCACGATGAGGGCCAACTTCCCCGCTACATGGGCGGTGGATGGCGCCATAATCGGGGTGGTTACAACCAAGGTGGGAGCACCTTGTTGCTGAGACGCGGGCGTTGAGCCAACGCGCCTTGATGCTGAGACGCGGGCGTTGAGCCAACGCGCCTTGATGCGGAGACGCGGGCGTTGAGCCAACGCGCCTTGATGCTGAGACGCGGGCGTTGAGCCAACGCGCCTTGATCTTGAATCTCTGCGTTTTGGTGGCTTGTCTTTGTGATTTTTAGACAGCCTACAAAAATGAATTAAAAAAATTGTTGAATATTATAATTTTAACTGGTATCATATGCTTAAAAAGAATAATACTCTTTATTAATATCAAGATGTTTATTTGAATGTTCTTAATTGGTATCAAGATGCTTTTGCTTTCTGAAAATTGGTATCAATGTTTTTATGTTTCCTTTCAATTGGTATCAAGATGCACTACTTTGACATATTTTTTGGTATCTTAATTGATTGTCAGCCCTCATTTACATCATTTTTGTTTTTAGACAAAAAGGGGGAGAACATTGCATTTATTGTTTTTTAACCCCTTTGTTGATTCTTTGGTTCGAACAAAAAGGGGGAGAAGAATTTATTGATTTGTTTTTACTTTAACCCCTTTGTTGATGATTGATAAAAAGGGGGAGAAGTATTTGAGTTTATATGCATGTTTTATATGCATGTTTTGTTTGATTTATTAGTTTTTCGTTTAATTGTTTAATTGGTATCAAGAGCATTTCATTGCTATTAAGAGCATGTTTTTATTGGTATCAAGAGCACGTTTTATGCATGATGTATTTCATGTTTGGTATCATTTACATGTTTGTGTATTTGATATCTTGTTTTAAGCATGTCTATGCATACATGTTTTTGAGCTTTCATTGCATATTCTTATTGTTTATTGTGATGCATGAGTTAAGGGGGAGCTTCTTTGAAGCTTAACTTTAATCCATGCATATATAAGTCTATGAGTTTTGTCATCATAAAAAAGGGGGAGATTGTTAGCCCAGAGGCCTTCCACTCTAGTTTTGATGATGATTAACTCATATAGTTATGTTTACTAATAATCTTGTGATTTTAGTTTCAGATCATTAATCAAGATATTAGTTGGTGATTACTTCAACAAGATGGTTTGAAAGCTTTCACATGGTGATTCCAGAGCCCGAGCATCAAGATCATACATAGCACTCGTTGGAGTCAAGCTCGGAGAATTACGTTTTGGATCGAGTCGACTTGAAGATGGAGATCGTCAAGAAGACTTAGGTATCCTAACTTAATTTATGTTTTAGATCCATTTGTAAAGATTAGATAGTTGATATGCTCAAGTTCACAATACACACACGTTTCATGTTTTGGATATTGGTATTTCAGTTTTTGGTTTAACCGATATTGGTTTTCATGAATAGTTAGATCAAAACAAGTTTTACATGTGTTTATATATATTAGACATGTTCTATATACATGTATGCTTCATATCTTAGACAAACTTATTTTGATATGCCTATTCATGAGTTTTAGGAAAAATCAGATTTCCTATTGAAAAATTCAAGTTTGGCAAAATACAGTTTTTGGTTTTTGATAAAATTTGTAAGACACAAAAATGACTCAAAATGTTTGATATTTGTGATGAAATTTTTATCACATGTTTATATATCAATGAAAAATGATAAAACTATTTTTATGGATTTTTAGAAGATTTATGGGATTTATTAGAATATTTTTAAACAAGTTTTTCTGACCCAAATTATTGCCTGTCAGGCTCTGGCGGTCGACCGGTCCGGTCAACTGGATTCCAGAGGTCGACCGACGTGCACAGATCTGTGCACGTTGGCCAGGCACAGGGCTCGGTCGACCAGTCGGTCGACCGGCTAGAGAGTTTTGCTCTCTGTTTTTGGGCGGTCGACCGGACGGTCGACCGGGTTCCTCCAACGGTCATATTTATGACCGTTGGCGGTCGACCAGGCGGTCGACCGCCAGCCGTCACAGGCTGAAAAATCAGCATAATGGCTAGTTTTGTTTTGGGGTTATAAATACCCCATTCCTTTGGGATTTTGGTTAAGATTTTAAGAGCTAAAATTTCTCTCCTTTCTTGGTGTTTAAAACAAGTTTTCAAAAGTGTTTAGAGCTTAAAAAGATCTATCTTTATATTGTTTTAGAATAGAAATTTGGGAGATTTGTATTGTTCTTCATTTTTATCTTTTACAAAGAGTTTTCTCAAGTATTTTTCTTTGAGTTTTTGTTTTCCAAACTCTTATTTTTTCCACACTTGAGCTATCATCTATCCTATTCTATAGGATCATTTATTTGTGGGAAAAAGATTGTGTTTGTGGTCTTTTGTGATCACTTGTTGTAAACCCCTTTCTTTGTGACTATCCCTCTTTGGTAGAGGTTGATTTGGATTGTGGGGTGCTCCCTCTTAGGTAGAGGTTGAGGTTGTGGTTTACTCCCTCTTGTGTGAGGTGGAGTTGGATTGGTGTTTGCCACGGTGGAGGTTGTATTTGTGGATTTGGTGGAGTTTGGTACTCCGGTCTTCGGTAGACCATTTTTATTGCCTCGGTGGAGGTTGTATTTGGTTGAGAGAGGAGTTCGGTACTTCTAGTGGATTGGAAATACTTCTCGGTGAAGGTGGGGACGTAGAGTTCGGTGCTCGAACCTCGAAACACATCTTCTTGTTTGCGTTTGATCAATTGACTCTCAACCCTCTCTCTTTATTTGTGTTGTGCATCATTCATATCACTCATATCATATTTGCTTGTGTTGTGCCTTGCATCATTTATATTGCTTATATCATCTCTATATGCTTGGCTTGTATTTGTGTGCCTCACTTGTGCTTAACCACGAGAGCTTCATATAGCGCCTCAATTCTTATTCAGAGGAATCTAGAGGCGTTAGTCCAGAGCCCTTCACGGGGAATTCGGCTACACTCGTTGGTTGTACTAAGTGTAGTTGCAAATTAGTTTTAATTTTCGCATTTAGTTTTTAGATTAGCATTATCACCTATTCACCCCCCCTCTAGGTGATTTCACCTAAGACTATCCCCATGTCTAGCCGATGTAAGACTATTTGTTCGACGGAAATCCCAACACTTTTTATATATTTTCTTCATCTTTGCAACATTGACATTGGACTAGAATCATACCAGGTGCCTATATAAACCCCTCAGGGGTGGCCTTTTGAAGGGGTGTCAAGAATTCAAGAGAAATTTTAGAATTTCACGATTGAGAGGTGTGAGAGAGATCTCATTGTAATTCTTGTCTTTTCTTCAATAAATATTTCTCCCCTCCTCCCCGTGGACGTATGCACATTGCGCAAGTACTCTTTGGTGCATTATATGAATTCTTATGATTTCTTTTTTTCGAGATCAAACTTTCCGTGTACGTAGGATAAATAAGAGAACTGATATCCCAATATATGGTTCCATTAACCACATTGTATTTAGATATTTCTATAGGTGCATCTCTCCAATGAATCTCAGCGATGAAGACGAACCAAGAGTGAGGATAAACATCCTGATGCATCCTTTCCACGCGAGAATGTCCTGAAAACTTTGTATTCACAAGTCACGGCATCATGGACCAATGCTACATTAACATATTTTTTGAATATATATCCTTCTATTATCTTGAAGCTAATTAACGTTAATTAAATAGATAAATGGACAAAATGACCCTCTGGATGATAACTAGAGCCCTAATTTAGGATTTTATGGCCTAAGGGGCACATGAAGGCCGCCCATGTCCGCGCGAGAGCTCGAAATTGTGACCTGCTGTGGGGAGCAAAGCTCAACGAAAATTTTCTAGTAGACATGTCCAATAGGGGCCTACAGACACGTCATTCCCATCCCTACCACTAGGGTACTTGCGGGAGACTAGTTTGCAATCTTAACTAAATCTCATTTCTTTTACTCTTAGAATTTTTTCTCCCGGACCTTCTTCACCAAAAGAAGAGAACATCTGAATCAAAACCCACCCTCTATTTCTTGAAAATGTTATTTATTCACCACAGGAGAAGATGGATAGAATGTCAACCGCCTGCAGCCAATCTTCTACTTTGCCCATGGAATCAACAACCTAGCCATGAATCAGAAATCCACCACTCCTCGCTTCTCTCTTCTAATTCCCCAAACACTTTTGCAGTTGAGTTCGTAGGGAATGGGTTGAAGATGACATCATTGAGAGCAGATAGAATGTGAGTAAAAGTAGTTAGAGTGAACATATTAATTTGAAGTTTTATACTTGAGTTTAATTTAGGGGAGGAGGGAAGAGTTCATTGATCCTAAATGGTGGAACCAGGTACACACTCAAGTGTTTTGTTTAAATGTGTAGTGCTCAAATTTTGATCCTATCAAGATCACGACACGTGTCCAGTGGCAGGAGCATTGGGAAGCTCTCAGGTCTCTCATACTGAGACCTCAATCATACCTGATTCTGACAACAACCCTCACCTGCTCTGAAACCATACTGTCCTCCGAAACCGTAATGCCCTCCGGAACTACCTTAGTCCCGACAGCACACTCCACCTTCGAAAACACCTCTCACTCCAAACTCTGAAGTCATACAGACACCCAAAAACGGTTCGACTCTGAAATTGCGTGTCCCGCCATGTGACAACTAAAATCACTTATAGGGGGTGAATATGTGATTTGCTAATCAAATGCGAAAATTAAAAACTTTAACTAACAATTCTACACAAATAAGAACATATAAGCAATGTTAAACTCATAACCAAGAAATGAAGTCATATACCCCGTGAAGGGTTCTGAACTTCTCATTGTAATTTCTCTTAAAATAAGAGTTGAGGTGCACAATTACTTTCTTGGTTTAAATGAGTGCAAACTTATATAATAATATCAAGCATATAATGATAAGCAAGTAAGAATATGCAAGATGTAAATAAGAATGAGTTGAGTTGAGTTGAGAGAGAAAAACAATCACAAATACGGGAGAATTATTTTAATGTTACAACAACTTGCTCTACGTACATGTCTCCACCGCAATGAAGGATTTCCATTATAACTGATCCCACAAGAGTACTCGGTGCTGCAACACTTACAAGCTCTCTTAAGAATGCTTAGGCCCACAAGTCCCTCACTCATTCCCGCAATAACCAAACAGATAAGCTCGCAAGCTCTATCGATGCCCCAACCTCCAAACACTCAATACAAAGATTGAAACACTTAGTGATAAACTCTTTAACCACAAAAAAAACTCTCTTACGAACCCCAACTTATAAAATAGATAAGAATTGAAAGCGCAAGTGTGGATGAGAGAACTAGATATCAGGAAATGATAGCTCAAGAAAACTATTAGAATGGATACGTAAATGAATAACACTTGAAAACTTTGTAAAACCTTATTGTTAAACACTCTCTAATCACTCTTATTTATAGAAGAAGGACAGACATCATTACCCACCCAATACAAAAATTATAACATGTTAAAATCATGAGATATTTGCTGGAAATAAATATGAATAGTTTTATATAAAAAAAATAGTTGTTTGGAGGCAAAACAGGCAAGTTGACCGCCTAGCTATCGACAACAACACATCCCTATCAATAGAGTGAGCCAATCCTCAGTCTATGTTAAAATAACTATCAACAACTACACTAAGTGTTCGACAAGCTGAGCCATGGCTCAGTTCTGTTGAACATCTTTGTCTCATTTTTTGAGGCTAAATTTTTAGAATTTCGAAATAACTATATAGGAAGAATTTATAGATCTTTAAGTTATCTTCCTAATGAAACTTTAATAAAACCAATAGATATTGGAGTAAAGAGTTATGATCAAATACTGAAAGGTATTAAATCAAACTGTAAAAACTATTTTTAGCATATAAGCTAACTAATATTTGATTCCTTAACATTTGAATCTGGAATGACTTCTGAACAATAATATAGTCCTAGAAGTTAGTTTTTAAAATGCAACTTGAATCACATAACTCAGAGTTTGGAGTATAAAGTTATGACTAAAATACTGAAAGAGTGTTAAACAAAAACATAGAGCTTCTCACACCCCATCCAAAATCTCTGTATTAGCTTTCGAAAGCTGATACAGAAAAACTGATTCTTTCATGTCTTTAAATCTAATAAATTTCACAAAATAAGTTCTTTTAAATACATTTGAGTACCAATATGTATGATTGAAAACCAATACAAATTTCAAACATTTGAACTTCTTTTTGAGATTTCAAACTCAATTTGAAATATAAACTCTTTAAACATGTTTTTATTAAACTTGAACTTTTGATTAAAAAATAAACTTTTGAAAATTAAACCACAAATTCATTTTCAATAAATCTCATTAAACCATTATCAAAACTTTGTGTGTGTGAGTTTAAGCAATCAAATCTAATCTATACTTTACAATAATCTAAACAACTTACAAACTCTTGATTCAACTCTTCTTTTTCTTCTTGATCTTTTACTTTATCTTGACTTGATTCAAACTTGATTTAGCTTGACTTCTCATTGCGTGTTAGATGTATTCTTTATACTTGAGCTCTTGAGTCAACACTTGTTAGCTTCAAACTTAATTTGATTATTTGTTAAAGCAAAATACTAGAGCTAAAATCTTGATTAAAATCTAAAACTTAAACATACAAGATCAATTCTATAACTACATGAGTTAATCATCATCAAAACTAGAGTGACATGCCTTTGGGCCAATGACAACATTATCCCTTGACTAAAGCAGATTGAGGCGGACTATTTCAAATCACGGGATATGTTACGTGGCCCGATCTTCTTCCTCGTCCAAAACTACTTTACAGGTAAGCAAAGCAGTTAGAGATAACAACCGATAATCATCCAACACGTCAATCGTAACAATCTGGATACGATCCCAGCGGTTACAAGAACTTGAGCTTGTCTTGGATTTCATTTAAAATGTAAATGTAAATGGGCTTTGACTTTGAGTTGTGATCAATGTTTAAATAATTAGTAAAAGGCAAACTGTCAACTTGAAAAAGATAGTACATCAATGTTACGAATAAATAACATTAAGTCATTTTTTTTTAAAATAAGGAATTGCATTCATTTTGTATAGTCAATGAATACAATCCGACCTTCTCTATTTTGCACTTAGAAAAGCAATACAGCCTGTTTTTATGGCTACAAGAAAAAGGAATACAAAATAGTTAAACAAAATCCAAACAGGAAGCAAAAACAACAAGAGATAACATCCTAAAAGCTTAACTTCACCAATTAAAATGCCAAAATACTAAAAGACGACATGATTTTATGAGAAGACCCACAGCATCAAAATCAACAATTTGGAGCCTCTACACCCCAACTTACACTTCCAATAGGAGCAAAGAGTAACAACTCCATCTATATCACCATCCATGTCTTTAGTATGCTCTTTCAACTCTTGAGGCTCCAGAACATTGATCTTAGAAAGAACTTGCAAAATGTAATGAGTTTTTTTTTAATGAAAAACCCTAAGTTCCAATTTTTAGTCCAAATGGATCATAAAATAGTGCACAAGTTCACATCTGACTCTAGTTTTTGAAACTTAGGAACACTATAAATTTTACAACCAAGTGATCAGATGATTCAATAATCACACCGCTTCTTGCTTCCCAAGAGCTCAACTGGAACATTAGACCGAAATTTATCTTTCGCGGTGAGATGACACTCAAAAGAAAGAATGTTACTGAGAGACAACTGATAAATTAAGGAAATTTATCTTTCGCGGTGAGATGACACTCAAAAGAAAAGAAAATTATTGAGACAACTGATAAATTCTATGGACATTAGCACAAATATGCATATGATGTAATTATACGTGAAGAGGAACTGATGTGTGGTCATTGACAATCGTCATAGATGAATTGGTGCATGCAATAATAAGATTTCTATTACTTCATGAAGTTTGTAAAGTTTTCCAGTAACCCAAGCTCGCAACAACTAAGAGAAACTCAGTTTTGTACATAAGAAAACATTCAAGTAAATATGGTTGGCTTAGTGATGGCTTGAATCTAGTAGAGCATTTGAAACTTTGTTGACAGTTCAAAGTTATTTATCTGTAGCTGGGACTGTAAAATTTCGGAGCAAAAGAGGAAAGCAAAAGGTTACTGAAGCTAAAATCGTGATAATACATCGAAGAATTTAAGTCGTTCTTTTGATTTGTAAAATTTTCTTCTGCAAACATGAGATATTTTGCCTTTCTTGTTAGAGATAGTGGCCCCATTGATGTTGGAAATGGTGATTCAAATTCTCATGAAAAGGGAAGTCAAAATTTGAGTTGATTTAGAGAAATATAGTTTAGAATATACTTGCACTATTTGCCATTTTATGGAAATAAGTGTAAAATAAAACTCAAAGAAATATTTAGATTGTGCTTAATAGACACGGATGCATAAAATTCACACCAACACAAAAAAAATGATGCTTGGTCTACAAGTAAGTTTCAGAGGACAAAGT
Source organism: Agave tequilana (assembly GCA_038442645.1). Taxonomy (NCBI): domain Eukaryota; kingdom Viridiplantae; phylum Streptophyta; class Magnoliopsida; order Asparagales; family Asparagaceae; genus Agave; species Agave tequilana. The sequence goes on along the minus strand of JAVJIF010007785.1, from coordinate 71,450 downwards.
GCACTCAGAAAACAATGACTTCCTTTATAATTTTGAGTTTCTCAATAGTTTGAATCTTCATTTAAAGAACAAAAAGAAAGACTTCTTTAGTGAACAATTAATTAAAATGGGAACATGAGAATGTAATCTTTCACGTGAGGGATTGTTCACTATCACAAAGTTATAACTGATCAACTGGCTGTGCAAGTTGGGGGAAAACACATAAGAAACAAATCTGGTCCCAAAATTTTTCCAAATGACTTTATTCAACTCATTGAGTTTGATCTAAGGGGATATGGTTGCTAGAGAAGGGGCATGTAAAGTTATCTTGTATGGTTATTGTTAAATCAATTAAAGAAACTGAGAATTATATATAATATTAATGAAAGCAGTATCCGAGTATACATTTTCCTTACGAAGACACATACAAACCCGTTTGTTTCGCGTAAAAGTCCGTAAATCGTAAATGACTTACAACCTAGTTACAACTACAGCGTTTGTTTGGACCGTAATTCGTAAAAGGCTTACACAATCCAATTATCACTCACTTGCAACCCAATTACCACTCACAGCCCAGTTTCAGTTAATTTTATGGTCATGCAAATTTGTATTATTTTTTTATGTTAATATTAAATTTTTTTAATATTTAACATTTTTAATATTTATTTGCAATATTAAAACTTTTTAAATCACCAAATAGTTATTTTTGTGGTCAACTTTTTCACTTACGACTTACACATTACGATAACCAAACATCATAAAACACAATACACTTTTCCACTTATAACTTTATATTACCAACCAAACACCATAAAGCTTACATGCATGTAACTCATTTACAACTGTAAAAGACTTTACTAATTACGACTTACGAATTACGGCCAGTTACGACAACCAAACAGGCTCAAAAACTAACTTGTGACATTGTTCTAACCTTCTACCAGGACATATCAAGGACAAAGCTGCAAGGGAGTCGAAACAAGATATTTAAAGGGAGTCAAACAAGATATTTAAAGGGAGTCGAAACAATCTCATCCGTTCATCAATGGAGATAAACGGCCAAAGCTTCTGACATACACAATTAAAATTCATGTGTCTTACTGCTGACTTTTGTTTTTATTATTACTGAATTATGCACCATCACGTAATAAAAAGGGTAAATTGCATCAAAATACCCTCACCTTTAGGAGTAGTTTCATGAATATACCCTCAACTTTATATCGGTTCAAGTTGCTACCTCGAGCCAAACAGAGCTAAATGTCGTTATTTTAATAACCAAAATACTCTTATTTTGTCTGTATTGACCTGTTTGAACCCTCCTTTATTTGTATTGACTTCTATTTCTTTTTACCTCTTTTCTTTAATATGTTGATGACTCCATCACCCTGCCAAAGATGACAACTCCATCATCCTCAATCTCCTCTAGGGGTGCCACCGGATACGGATTATCCGCGGATATCCGCATCCGAATCCGCCTCCAATCCAGATACGGATATCATTTTTTCACATCCGTCAATATTCGTATCCGTATCCGTATCCGAAAGGTAGGTGCGGATACGGATATGATAAAAGTAATATCTTATTCGTATCCGATCCGATATCCGAATGTTGCGTGCTTCATAATGATATCGGCATGGAGAAGGCTATTCTTCAATGGAGTAAGGTATTAAATTTTGATATTTTGAGTTGGTGAAAAAGTAATAGTGAAAAGTATTCGATTCTTGCAAAAGCACCACATGATATTTTGAGTATTTCGACATCAACCATGTCATCCGAATCGGCATTTAGCACCGGAGGACGTGTAATCTATTGTTATAGAAGTCAAATGACAATGAATACGATGAATGTATTGATATGTACACAATAATATCATAGTATGTATCACATTTAATATTGTAGTAGATGAGATAAAAAGTAATATAAGTATTTCTGTTTAATTTATCTTTAACTATATCTAATTTTAGCATATCCGATTAGTATCCGAATCCGATCCGCTAATATCCGATTTATATATGATATCCGATTTTGGCGGATACGGATATTATGTTTCCACATCCGCCAATATCTGTATCCGTATCCGTATCCGAAGGTTGGGTGCGGATATGGATATGGTAGAGGTAATATCCGATCCTTATCCGATCCGATGGCACCCCTAATCTCCTCGCCACCCCCTCACCACCAGCTTGACGGAGAGCAAGTGGAGCTCCATCGCCACTACCACATGGATCTAGTTCATGAGCAGCTTCTCCTACTGTTTCTATCTCTATCCCCTGCTAATAAAGTTCTCCTAGTTATACTGCTAGTCCACCCTCGACTATGTGGCCTTCTTTAATGACCTCGAGCCCAATGTCGGCATCCTCTCCGACCTCCTCTATTGCTCTTGTAGGCCCTGCTCCGTCCTCGACGTGGGTGTTATCTCTTTGCTAAATTAGGGTTGCTCTAATGTGACACATTCACCTGGTAGTTAGAGAAGTTGGATTTTGTATGACTGTGAATTAGATAGGTTTGATAGGAGAGAGCGAGAACAGAAGAGTTTGATGGGTTTGTGAATTTGAGATGAGTTTGACGGGAGAAATGTAGAAGAGAGGAGTTCGGGATTGTCAGATGGGCTTGATGGGAGAGAGGAAGAAGAGTTGACTGTGAATTAGAGATGGATTTTATAGGAGAGTGGCAGAAGAGATGAGTTTGACATTGTGGGATTGGTTTGATGGGAGAGACGAAGAACAAATGAGTTTAGAATCTGTAATATCGCTAATCTAAAATACTGTATTTTATTTTTTTAAAGTATTTATTTTATTTTACTGGTGATATTATTATTATTTATTAACTCGAGTTACAGTACAAATTATTTTAAGATAGTAAATGGTATTTTAGCCTTATAATTATATTTAGCATTATTAAGTATTATCATTTTAATTACTAGCTAGTATTTTCCCATTACTATGTTACTAGTATTATTATTGTAGTTGCTATTATTGTTAATATTGATATTGTTATTATTCTTATTCATATTGTATTGTTTTAGTCCTTAGTATTAATGGTGGTATTTTTATCAAGTATTATTAGATAAGATTTTTAATGTCAATAATTTTATTATTATTACTGTTGTTGTTATTATTATTGTAATTATTATTGTTAATTATTATTATGATATTATTAATCACTATTAGTAGTATTATTATTTTCATCCAAGCTTAAAAAGCTCAACTCATTCTCCTTTTCTTTTTTCTGCTAAGCCCATATGAGCCAAGCCCACTTTCTTATTTTCATCTTTTTCTATTTTTTCTTTAAGCCTAAAAACTAAGCCCGCAAGCCCATTCTCTATTTTTCTTATTCGTCATATTATTTATTTCTTTTAAATAAAGCCCAATAATTTATAATACATTATCATTGAGATTCTTACCCATTAACTCAAAACCCAATCTTAATCCTAATCCAAATCTAGAATGTAATCTAAATATATAATCATAATTCAAATTCCAATCCTAATCCTAATTACTAAATTAAGCAATCTAAACTGAATCTCTTTAAGATTTTTTAGCAATCTTCAATTCTTATCTTAACTGCTAAATTAAGCAGTCTAAACCTAATTGGAATTCATGTTTCTAAATTATCTAATAATCTATATAAAGACCCAACCCTTCCTTCTCTTCTACCTCAAGAAAAAAAACCCTAATCTAAAATCTCCCCACTTCCATCTCTTCCTCCTCCTCAAGCGAATCGTGAACGAAGAGGGGGTTTCGAGGCACAAGAATTGAGGATAAAGCAAGGAGGAACAACCCAAGTAAGTAAAAATCAAATTTTTATGAATTAAAATTTGATTTAATGTTTCATGATTAGATTTATGTTCCCATAAATTTTTCATCTAGAATTCTTATCTAAGCTCTAATTAAAAAAATTAAATTGTTAAACTAGAATTTAAATAATTTATAATGTTTAACTCTTTCCATGGATCGTTTTCTTTCATTAAAAATATCACCACCTTTGGTTGTATAAAATATATAAAAGTCATAAATTATTATTGGAATATTAAAAAGAAGAAAAAAAAGAATTGGTTTGGATCTAATAAATTGCATATTAAAAATTTTTATTCCAAAAGAAAATTTTTAGAACTTAATTTCAACGATCTAAATTAGACACATAAGCTAATCTATCAATACATCAAAACTCAATTTAAAATCCAACTAAAATACATGTGAGGTTAACCCATAATTTTAATTTATATAATTTTTTTCAAAATTTTAAAACAAAGGATTTCAAAAAAAAAATACAGTGGCCGCTGCTTTCGCCAGGCCGAGAGCAGCCTGGCCTGGCCTGGCCGAGCCCAGGCGGGTCTGGCCGAGCCCGCTGGGCCCTGCAGCACAGGGCCAGGCTGCCCATTAAAAAAAAAGAATTTCTTAACCAGGCCTGGCCTGGCCTGGCCGGCCCAGGCCAGGTCTGGCCCGGCTGGAACAGGGCCGGCCTGGCCTGACCCGGGCCAGGCTGGCTAGCAGACAGGGCCTTGGGCCCTATTAAACCAAAAAAAAAAAAAAAAAAAGAAAAGAAAAAAAGAGAATTTCTGGTCCAGGCCTGGGCCTGACCTGGTCCAGCCTAGGCCTAGTTTGGGCTTGGGCTATTGGGTATACAAAAATAAATAAAAGAGGAAAAAAAAGAAAAGAAAAGAAAAGAAGAAAGAAAGAAACAAGATTTGCATGTTAAAATAATTTATTAAAATATAAAAAAATTGAGAAAAATGTAAACAATAATTTAAAATACTTCTACTTTCTATTTTAGAGTAATTATAAATTAATTCAAATCACCCACTTTAAAAAACCATTATTCCTTAATGTTAAATTTAGACCCGTTAAATATTTTAATAGTTTAAAACCTATTAAAAATCCAACAAAAAAAATTAGAAATTAGTTTAAATTAAATCTATTAGATTCATTAAAACCTAAAGAATCATATTTCTAACTCCCAAACTAATTAATCAAGATTTAAACTCCTTAAGATATCCTTTTAAAAATCTAACAATTTCCATTGGAATGAATTATGTAGATTTATCGGGATCCTAGAATTTCAGTGCTTTGGATTGTGATCGAGTTCAGGTGAGTGTTTCTTTTCTTTATGTAATTTTATTTTGTGAGTGTTTTCTCTTCCTTCTAAAATTTTATTTCGTGAGTGTTTTACTTCTTTGTTTAATTTTATTTAATTATGTTGTGAATGTTTCTCTTCTTTATTTAATTTTTATTTAATCGTATTATGAGTGTTTTCTTTTCGTTCTATAATTCTATTTTGTGAGTGTTCTCTTTCTTCTTCAAGTAAATAAGAATATTGTGAGTGTTTTCTCTTCCTTCTATAATTCTATTTTGTGAGTGTTTCACATTTTTGTTTAATTTATTTAATTGTGTTGTGAGTATTCGTTCTTGTGCAATTCCTTATTCACCGTTATCGGTATACATTTACATGTTATACTTATCATTTCATGTGACTTTCTGTTGTATTTTACCAGTTTGATTACTTGTACTACTTCATGAGACATCCATGATTATTCACTTTATTTACGTAGTTGATAGGAGCTTGTATCTGTGCCATTTCATTAGTAGTTTATCGTTGTTTCCTTAGGTCTAGTTTTGATACCCCTTAGACTGTGACTTGACTCAGCTCGATCTTGAAGTTGATATAATTGGTATTAGTTATCAGATTTGATATTCATGTATTTGGTTATTACTCATCCTGAATATCTTGATTTACATGAGAAACTTGATTGTTTATACATGATATCTATCTGATACTATTATCCATGTTACTTAATTGCTGGGAAAATATTATTACACGGTAACAACACCGTCATGTTATACTTGTTACATATTCCTGTTATACCGGTATCCTGTTCATTGATATTATATATTCTTGTTATACCGGTATCTTGATTACATGTTGATATTGTTACCGTGACTATCACCGAGTTATCCCAGTGATTCAAGTAACATGCATATTAAGTAATCTTAATAAACTAATAACATGATATTAAACAACTTACACTAGGATTGGGGAGATTGATGGAGGAGACAGCGTCTGTATTTTGGGTGGACCTAGGATTTAGGTTGCGCAGCCGAAAGAGGGTTCCACTGCAGGGTTCCCGTGAGGTGACTGGCACCCCGTCCTGTTTCCTGTTCATGTTATACATGTTTCCGACTACCTTACGGTAGGTCCTGGTTCAGCGTCAGGAGTCTGAGCCGTGGTTCCGGGTATGTACAGGACCCACCTAAAACACAAACAATGTCTCCAACCGATCAGTTTCAATAACTGAGGACCTCGATTGGCATGTGTGATAGCGTAGTATAGGATGCGTTTATTAAATGTGGCAATTGGTATTCGCTAACATAATTAATAATGATAAACTGTTAATGTATTGTGACTAACCGTGATCATCCGACTGTATATATATGTATAATCTATGATAGATATAGGATTTACATCAAACTAGTGACATATGCTAGGTTATACCTTATGACATCAGTTGTTCGTTTACAGTTATTTTACTTGTCTTTTATCTGCACGCTTATTTATGTTATTGTTATTCAGTTATTTGCTTATCATGTTATTTAGTTATCCTATGTTTGCAGTTATCTTGTTATTATTCTGTGCACATTGTTTATATACGCGAGCAGTCCTCTTTACACACACTCATTAGGTCGCTTCTGACGACCCTGGATTCGTACGTCTAGGGTATTGGACATTTTCGTATATTGTTCAGGTTTCATTGAGCTCGTACGAGTTACGAGAAGCTGGAGTCTCTCTTTTCTTGATTATAGGTATTCTTACTCTTTTATTCATGTTATTTCCTGATTCTATCTTTATCGCATCCAGTTGTCATTTTCTTTCCTTTATTCATTTGTAATCATTGTGTTAGATATTTATATGTCATATTGCAGTGATATTGATTTATTGTAGTAGATTTTGTACCTTATTCAGGTTACTTTAGGCTTAGCGTATATGCGTGGGGTATTTCCTCGCGTATATACGTCGCCGACCTTCATCACGACTCCGTTTCCACGTATTTTGGGAAGCGGGGCGTGACAGAATCATTGGATGGGTCTAATGGGAGAGAGGAAGAAGAGATAATTGTAAAATAGAGATGAGTTTATTGGGAGAGAGGACGAAGAGAGGAGATGAATAAGAGAGAGAACAAAAGAATAAATTAAATTAATCTCATTAGGTGGTATATACATTGGGATATGCTTGATATGAGGTCAGGGGCATTTTAGTCCTTTATAGATCATGTGTAAATCATGTGGGGTTAAAAAACTAACGGGTCACTAAAAGGTAGTATCATGAAACTTTTGAAAAGTTCAAAGTATTAACTTGAATCGATTTGAAATTAAGCGTATATTCATGAAACTACTCAAAAAGTAAGGATATTTTGGTGCTATTTACCCGAATGAAAATTTCGTTCGAGCGGAATTCTCGAGCCATGTGTGTCTGAAAATGCACATGTGTCTATCATTTCCATAGGGCTTTGTCCGTTTATGGCACATATTTTAATTTTGTGTGGGGATGGCATCACTCATGCACTCACCAAACCTCATTCCCAGAGTGATCCCACCGTTGCAGTTACATAAAAGGTACGTTTGTTTTCACTAAAGAGAGAGAAATAGGGAAGAAGAGAGGAGCTCTGGTATTTGTTTCGCTTCGAAGAGGAGGCAAGGAGCTCGGAAGAGATTCTAGCTGGCTCTGACATGGCCAGTCGAACGTTGATTTTTCTTTCGCTCGATTTTGGACAAAGGAGTGCTCAAAGCTCGCGGATCAAGGCACGGATCAAGATGGCAAAATAATTGTTTAGTTTCTTCTCTCTTTCTCTCTCTTCTTCTCCTTCCTCTTTTCCTCCTTACCATTTCTTCTTCCAATTCCCTCTTTCAAAATCTACAGAACCAAACACAATTCCCTCTTTCTTCTCTCTTCTAAATCATCTCTCTTCACCCCCTCTTCCTCTCTATATTCTCTTCCAAAAAAAACAATCGGCCCCAAAGAAGCAAAAATCTTCATGCAGGCCCACCACCACCGCGCTGCAAGCGAGGCAAATATTAACCTCTTTACAATTACATCAAATTTTTTTTTCTAGAAAATCATAAAAGTTTCTTTTTTTACCCCTTTGGCATTTATTTTTTTACATGAACTGTTGTTGGTTGCTTCTGAAAATTTTTTGAACTGAATCACTTTCATGTAGGGGTGGTAATTGCATCAGATCGGGTCATATTTGAGTTCCAATTAAAGTGATTCATATCCAACTCATTTAATAAACGGGCTAATATTACAAATCCAAACATGACTCGAAAACGGGTCGGCCCGGGCCCATCTGTTTAACCCATTAATTAAATGTTAAATGTTGGTAAATGACTTAAATCCTGTTGCAAAACAAACACAACAAGAAAATGAAAAACTACAGTAATGTCAAACTTAAAAATGAAATCTTTTTTTATCAACAAAACCCGTGAAACTAATTCATAATATTAAATAAAATCACGATATCCGTAAGTTTAACTTCTAGTTTCTATAGGGTTAAGATTTTGAAATTGAAGTGTGATGATGAAATCACCCAAAACTTTAATGGTGATTGAGTCACCAACAAGCACAAAGGGTGATAGAATCACCAAGACTAAAATGCCGAAGCCAATGATAAAATCACTCAATAGATCTAGAATCAATACACCTCAAGAACAAGTATATATATATATATATATATATATATATATATATATATATATATATATTATATATATATATATATATATGAGATAGACTTGTATCCTTTCAAAAGGATTTGATCCCGGATCCTTCCCACTCAAAATCAACCCTCCAACATTCGAATACAAGATCCACTCTGTTGAAGTTGATCTATACTATTTCAAGTACCTATAAACCAAAAATCAAGTGTTTTAAATACTTTTTGCCCATCCATCAAGCGACGCAAAATGGACGGCCGAAAGTAGTGAGTTGGTTAGATCTATGTCTTTAGACATACAAATTCTCGATCCGGCCATTTCATTATGATCTAAACATTTAAAAACCCCTATAAACTAATTTTTGTTAGATTTCAAATATTCTACACCGTTAAACTAACTAACTCACTATTTAGGCCGTCCGTTTTTCCCCTACTTGATGGATGGCAAAAAGTATTTAAAAGACTTGATTTTTGGTTTATAGATACTTGAAATAGTATAGATCAACTTCAACGGAGTGGATCTTGTATTCGAATGTTGGAGGGTTGAATTTGAGAGGGAAGGATCCGGGATCAAATCCTTTTGAAAGGATACAAGTCTATATATATATATATAGTGAGTTGATCCCCTAAGAACGGCTCTCACGGATTCCTGTGAGAACTTTCACGTGAGCCGTCGGATCTGATAGAGATTTGATTTTATTTGATTTGACCTTTGAGATCCGACCGCTCCCATGAAAGTTCTCACAGGAATCTGTGAGAACCGTTCTTAGGCGATCAGCTCCCTATATATATATATATATATATATATATATATACCTGAAGCCATTAGAAAGATTGATGATCCCTTCTAATATCTCCTTGCAAACCCTAAATGTAGTCTCCATTCTTCTCTCTGTCTCTCTTAATGCACTAACACAAAAAACTGTCATTTGATGGTATAATCACAATAAGGGGTGTATGTGCCTTTTATAGAGGAGAGAAGAGGGTCCACAAAAATAGCAAGTAACCGTTACGGGAGAAAACCACCCATCATGGCCCTTGATCTCTCATACGATTATTTAACTTAAATAAAAACAACCTTTATATTTGGGCACTCATTATATATCAGTTAGGCTATTATTTATGGAATCCAATTAATAAATAACGTTTTAGTGGCCCACTAACCGTTATTTATTAATTGGATTCCATAAATAATAGCCTAACTGATATATAATGAGTGCCCAAATATAAAGGTTGTTTTTATTTAAGTTAAATAACCGTATGGGAGATCAAGGGCCATGATGGGTGGTTTTCTCTCATAACGGTTACTTGCTATTTTTGTGGACCCTCTTCTCTCCTCTATAAAAGGCACATACACCCCTTATTGTTATTACACCATCAAATTACAGTTTTTTGTGTTAGTGCATTAAGAGAGACAGAGAGAAGAAAGGAGACTACATTTAGGGTTTGTAAGGAGATATTAGAAGGGATCATCAATCTTTCTAATGGCTTCAGGTATGTGTGTGTGTGTGTGTGTGTGTGTGTGTGTGTGTGTGTGTATATATATATATATATACACACACACACACACACACACACACTTGTTCTTGAGGTGTATTGATTCTAGATCTATTGAGTGATTTTATCATTGGCTTCCGCATTTTAGTCTTGGTGATTCTATCACCCTTTGTGCTTGTTGGTGACTCAATCACCATTAAAGTTTGGGTGAATTCATCATCTGTAAGAATTTCAAGTTTTTTTTTTTAATTAATATGAAAAACTACAGTAATGTCAAACTTAAAAACAAAATCTTTTTTTATCAACAAAACCCGTGAAACTAATTCATAATATTAAATAAATCACGATATCCGTAAGTTTAACTTCTAGTTTCTATAGGGTTAAGATTTTGAAATTGAAGTCTATAAGAAACAAGGACACTTCTTGAACACAAGTGCTACGTTTATCTTGCTAAACTTTTTATTCGCTTTTTATTCACACATCATACACCACTTTAATATAAACTCAACAATAAATACATTAACTTCTACAAGCATAACTATATATGTCTTTTCATTTAGATTCTTACTTGTAAACATCAAAGGAGGGCATAAAACAGGACAAGAAGTAACTGTAAGCTCTCTAGAAAGCAAATCCTTCCTCCCCTTTTGTTCCTTGGTACAATTTTAAAGGAACTTAAAACAATCAGAAATAAAAAGATTTAATTTCAGGAAACTACCAAGAATTTTAATTGCATTTAAAAAAATTACCAACAACTTTAAAAGAATACAATAAACTATCATGAATTATATTTTATGAAAAATTTTAAGATTTTTATGAAAGGTCATAACATTTTATTAAAATTTTGAATTTTTTTATAACATTTTGAAATCGAGTGAGTGAAAGTCCATAGTAGTTTTTGTGAACTTAAGCCATAAAAGAGAGCCATAGGTCGTAAGAGCTTTGTTGGCATGCAGGCTTTGCCAGAGGTGAGGCGAGGTTGGGAGCGCTTTAGCAACCATCATGTCGGTGTTTAAGATGCACAACGCCAAGGCCAGCTTCCAGTAAAATTGAGCTGGTTTCACTGTAACAGCGACTATAGTTGCAAAACACAAAATGAAGTTGCAAGCAGGCATTTGAGAATAAAAACACGTTCGAAACTGAATCAGTTTAATGTACAGAAACCATGGAGTACGAAGGAATTTCAGAGGAGACAAAAGAAAACAGCAGAAAAGAAACTGAATTCTGCAAGAAACAAGAATTAGCTGCCAACGGTATGGTCATAACACAAACTTCTTCTCTGAAAGAAATATTTTTACAAAAAACAAAATAGACAGCTATACATGAGGCTTACTAAGGAAATCTCATTGGCGAAAGACTGAACAATAAGTTAGTAGGTATGCATGGGATATCAAAATATACAACTTGGAATTTTAAGTTTCGACGCTGTGGTTCATAGCTTCATCCTCTCCTTCCTTTTTTATTTCAATCCGTGCAAAAACTGGCTTAGGCTCCGTCCATTGTTTGGCCGGCTTTCAGCCCTCCCCATTTGGTATCATTCTGCAAGACAACACATGAAAGTTACATGTAACAAGTTTGTTGCATAATTCATGTTTTTCCATATAATACATTTTCGAGGTATTTAATTAAGATGTAAGGAGTGCTGAGTGGAAAAATACCCATCTCACTGCTTCAAACTGATCCTTTGAAAAGCCAAGCTGTGTGTATATTCTCAGAGACAAACTTGGAGTGACTGAGATAAAGCAACCGGAATAATCCTCATTGCCTCCAATATGATCACAAGATCTTTTATATAAAATAAAGTTAGACGTACTGAAAAATGATATGGAAAGAATCAACTGGCAGTAACTTTTCAAGTAATGGAAGTCTATCATCACCAAATACAGGTGCGAAACGGTACGGGTGGCCCGGGCCGGCGGGTCAAGGACCGGGCCGGGCCAAGCCCACGCCCGCCCACAATTTTCGGGCGGCCCGCGGTCCTGGCCGGGCCGGGCATTTTATTTCTTTCTAAATGTAATTTTCTTTAGCAAAAAAAAATTTGGACCCAATAAAGCCGTTGGAAGGGGGGTATTTGTAAAAAAAAAACAATACAAAAACCCCCAATGGCCGTTATAGCCGTTTGGGAGTATTTTACAACACCCCCCCCCCCCCCCCCCCCCCCAAAAAAAAAAAAAAAAAAAAAACAAAAAAAAAACAAAAAACAAAAAAAAAAAAAAAAAAAAAAAAAAAAACCGCCCAATGGCTGGGCAGTTATAAAAATAGCCATTGGGCAGTTTGTCCCGGCCCGATCCGAGTTCGGCCTGAGCCCGGCAGTGTTTGCAATCTCGGCCGAGTCGTAGTCGGATACGACTCGGCGTGGTCCGAGATGACTCGGATGCCCGAGTCATTGAGATCCGAGTCGAAACCGATCCGGGTTCGACTCGGATCTGCTGAAGACGCCCGTGGCTTGTCGCCTATAAAATGAAAAAGGGCGAAAAAAAAAACATAACACTCACCTCTCCTCCAGATCTCCCTCGCCGACTGAGGGTCCGCCGTCACCGTCGCTCCGCTGATACTGCCCCCAGTCTCTCTATCTTCTCTCTCTCCCCCTCCCTCTCCGTCGATCTCTCTCCCTCTCCGTCGATCTCTCTCTCTCTCTGTCCCTCTCCTAACTCTCTCCATCCCTTCCTCTGTCCCTCTCTCTCCCTCAGTCTCTTTGTCTTCTCTTTCTCCCTCTCTCTCCCTCTGACCCACTTTCCCCGTCGATCACTCTCCGTCTCTCTCTCCCCCCTCTGACCCTCTTTCCCCTTCTCCCTCCGTCGATCTCTCGCCCTCTCTCTCTCCCCCCTTTTGTCCCTCTCTCCCCTCAGTCAATCCGTCTTCTCTCTCCGTCGATCTTTCTCCCTCTCCCTCTTTGTCTCTCTCTCTCTCCTCTGTCCTTGTCCCTCTGTCCCTCTCTCTCCCTCAGTCTCTCTGTCTTCTCTTACTCCTCTCTCAATCGATCTCTCTCTCTTCTCGTCTCTCTGTCCTCTCTCCTTCTCTCTATCTCTCTCTCCCCTCTGTTTTTTCTCCCCCTCAATCTCTCTCTATTTAATTTAGTTTAGTTTAGTTTAACTTAATTTAGTTTAATTTAATTTAATATAATTTTGCGATTTTATTTAAGTTAGGTAATTTAATAATTTTATTGAAGTTAGGTAATTAATTTAATTTAGTTTAATTTATTATAAATTAGTTTTATAGTTTTAATTTAGTTAATTTAGTTTTAATTTAATGTAACAGATAATTTTTAAAATTTCAGTATGGCTCCAAAGCAACGCGATATTGGATAGGAACATGATACTCCTGTTTTGTGTGCTAGGTGATACGTTTAGAATATGTGATACATGAATTTTGATGTCTACATTTTTTTAACGATTTGTCATGATTTTTTCATAGTTTTTTGAGTTTTCCATGTAGCGTTTTGAGTGTATCATCCGAGTCGCCGAGACCGATCCGTCTCAGTGCCGGTCGACTCGGCGGCCGAGACCGTGACTTTGAACCATGGAGCCTGGGCTGGGGTTCGGCACATGTCGGGGTTAAGCCCGGCCCGACCCGTGGGCCTGCTTTTCCAAACCCGGCCACGCCCCATGTATGGGGCGAGATCGGGCCGAGACTAGGCCCTGGTGATCCGGGCCAGGACCAGGTTGGCGGGCTGGCCCCTGCCTATTCGAATCCCTAGTACCAAAGGTGTCCTAAATTGCAATATAGGGGCTGTTTGGATTCAAGGAATTGGGTGGAAGTGAGGAAATGGGAAGTGTCTTTTCTCATTTTCGCTGTTCATCCAAACACCGGAAAAGGAAAATGGAAAAATGTCTTTTCCTTTTCTCTTTTCTCTTTTATACAACCTTTTCCTCACTTCCAGTGTGTTACAGTTAATTTTGTGGTCATGTAAATCTCATTTGTAATAAGTTGTAACACAAAACAGTTAATTTTTTACTCATATAAATCTCACTTGCATTCTAATTACAGTCTAATTTTTATTTTTCTTAATTAATTTTTATTTTAATATTATTTTGCGGTCAACTTTGCGGTCAACTTTTCCACTTCCACTTCCACTTCCACATTACCATTCAAACACCGGAAAAGATATAACATTTTTCACACCACACTTCCCAACAACATACAAACACCAAAAAACTTACTAACCAATTCCCAAGTTCCAAAGGGAACTATTACCACTTCTTCACTTCTTCACTTCCACCCTTAACCAAACAGGCCCATAGTGAAAAGACCAACCGGTAAAATTAAAGGAAAAAAATAAAACAAAAGAGCTGGTGTCTTCCTGAATACCAACTTGAAAGTATCATTAATGTCCTGTCCCAAAATCTTTTGGTGCAAGCATAATAATTTCACTGTAACAAAATTACTACAGTTGGATTCAAGAACTAATATTGGCATAAATAAGTTTTCACTAGGATTTGCAAAGAAGAGGAGCTAAGCTTTCTATACGTAATATTAACTAATGAGCATTTCTGAAAAGTATGCATTTAACAGATTCACAACTGCAAAGTTTTTTTTAACTTACCCCAGTATGTGTATATTTCACAAGCATTAAGATGCTGCCTGAGATACATAAACCTGCAACAGTATCAGTATGCCTGCATGTGCAGTAAAGCACATGGACAAATAGGGATGCCATCTAGCTTTGGCTTGGTCCAAATCCAGTTTTAATTGGATATGAGGTTTTTTAAATTAGGGGCTTTGGTTAGAGGTGGTAATGGGGCACAATTATCCAATAATCGATCATATTTCTGACCTAATTTTTTTGGGTTTGAATCCTTAATAGTGTGTGTAAGAATACAATCATAACACAACTTAACATCAAATTTCATTATAGAAATAAATCTTAAATACAATTATAATTTATCTTGTTATTTGGACTACACTTTATGCACCTAAATGGTCTACAAAAGAGTGATATGTGGGGCTTTATCTAGCATACGAGTCCATTTAACAATTTTCTTCCCCTCTTCTCCCCCTCTTGGCTTCTTTCCTATTCTTGCTGCAGCTACTACATGCAACCCATCTCCTGCCGCATTACCTCCAGTTTCTTTTCGTCCCTTCTTCGTCGCATCCTTTTCTCGCATTTTTGCTCACTGGGGACAATCCTACCTCATCAAGGTAAAGTTTGAGCTCCGAATGACAGAATTCAAAGTTCAGCGTAACCAAGAGTGGCTGATTATGGATTCAACAATGGTAAACACTCAAGTTGCAACCTGTATGTTCCAATTGAGTGAAGTGATCAAATTAAGATTAACATTTTCTTTAGGGAAAAAAAGACGGATAAACTTCTCATGTCTGTATGTTGTTTTGCTTGTGTGTCATTGTGACAGATTCCTATTAAAAGCCCAGAACAGATGATGTTGAAAAGAAACAGAAGAAAGAATCTTGAAATAATTAATTTTAATCTGCGTATGATGAAAAAAAATGCAGATAAATTCGATGGCTTAAAACATAAAGACAGTACCTGCCCAGAATTGGGAAATTTACAAATCTCCAGTTATCTAATGACAATTTCTATTTTTAAGTAGAAATAATTGTCTTGAATTATCTGAAACTCAAATCCAAGTCAAAAAAATTATTGGGTTTGAATCCTCAAGTAGATCCTAGATTTGTGACGTTGGACCTCCAATTGGAGACCCGCCGTCACAAAGGCCTCCTTATACAATAAAGAAAAAGGTAATTCAACTAGATTCTAAACAGTCAGTTCATACTGTACAGATTCAAACATATTAAACTTTCTCTAATCCACTCTGTTCTGTTTTTTTTGATTGAAAGAACAATCCTGCCACAATTTTATCTAATTATCTGTAATCTCATTTTATAGCAGTTTTTCCACATTGATAATCTTAATATTTAAAAAGTCCTCCATTGTCATTTTCAAAAATAACATACAATGGTTACAATCTATGACAATTGTTTGCGACTTTGCAAAAAAGAATAGTCCTTCGCTCTTCAACTTTCTATAGAGTATATCAATGTATCTCACTTCTCATATCAAGACGTATCTAAACTTAATCATAGTTTTATATAGGTCAATAATTTGACGGCCTTTTTACATTGCTAAATACATATCCCAA
This sequence comes from Agave tequilana, assembly GCA_038442645.1. NCBI lineage: Eukaryota > Viridiplantae > Streptophyta > Magnoliopsida > Asparagales > Asparagaceae > Agave > Agave tequilana. The sequence goes on along the minus strand of JAVJIF010007785.1, from coordinate 55,172 downwards.
ACATGTAATGTGAAAAGGTGTTGGGAGAAATATAGGATGTGCCCAAGAACTCTGCGACAAACGTCTTAAATTAGAAAATATAGCACGAGTACACATTTGAGAAGTGTACAATACATATCCAAGGAGTGTCCAAGAAGAGTTGATGCCCAACACGTGTGTCCACATATCCGTATGGTTTCGCAATAAAAGTGTCCATGCTACATTGGCATGCAAATTGTGAATTTTGAACAATTGTATCTTCTTTCAATGCATAACAATATACCATATTCATTCCAAGGTAACAACCGATTGTCCTTGTATATGCTAATTGATGTAACAATAACCCTTTTGGATTTGAAATCCCAAATTTTAGCTTTCAGAATACTTGTTTCTAAAGTGTCAGCTTCTGTAATTTCCACAATACATGAAAGAAATTCATGTATAATAATGCAAAAACAGGCAAGATCTAAGTATTAACTCACTATGTTAGAACAAACAACCTATTTTTATGGAACTTTAAAGGGTCAACTTCTGTAATTTCCACAGATGCATGAAAGAAATTCATGTATAATCATGCAAAACAGGCATGATGCAAGTAACAATTCACCCATGCTTGAACAAACATAGACTACATGCGCTACTCTTAGTGTTGTAGGTTCTTAGATTTGCAGGCAGACAAACAAAAACCAGAGCCTCGTAATCGCATATCTTGCAGGAACAACCTGATATGAGGTCCTTCAGTGGTTTTAGCAGATACCTAATTTCGCCTAATTTTCCATATACCTATGGCTTAAATGTTCATGAGCAGGAAGGATATAGGCCAGTACAGTTGAAAATACATCAGTAGATAAGAATCTCCAAGATAGATCAACGTTCTGCAGTGAAAGAAATTCCTAAAAAAATTATTTATAAATTTTCAAGTTGCAATCCACCAAAACAATTGCACTGTAAGTAGTTTTAAGCCCATACGTGAAATCAACAAAAAAGAAAGAATATAAGGGAAGCCCATCCAAGACCTTTTTCCAAGCCAAATTCAAGCCTGAGATTGGCTGCAATCATAGCTGACAAACAATGCTACAATTTCTTCTTCAAAACATCCCTGACCATCCCTCAAGACTCCAGGAATGGGTTAAGTGCATATTTAATGGTACATATAATTACAAACGGAAGCTGACAAGCGGCGTTAAGCCAACAACTAAAAGGCTAACAATTGCAAGGATGAGAATATACCAAATATTACCATGCATACTTTTGCATATAGGGCCAAAGAGGGAAGGGTTAAAGTCAAATAAGCTGTAAATTTTCAATAAGATACAATCATTATGAAGTAAATCATATCTAGTTTGATTATTTTAGGGCTTTTAGAAATTCATATAAAGATTGAGAATATGCCCTTACCAATTTGTCTACTGTATCTTTGAACAAATTTTCTTCTGCTGCAACAGTGGAATCCACAGCTAATATAGACTGGCAGTTCTTTCTCAGAAGTCCAAGGGTTCTGTTGAGAAGGTTTCATGTGCATAAAAGCTACAGTTATGTGAAATTCAATAAAACATTTCTCAGCATGTATTGCCTAATTCTAGGAAAAACAACTATATTTGTAACAATAAACAAAATATAATACCTAGATACCAATTGTATTGGCAAGAAGTGCATTTACTATATTGATGAAGCGGTCCTCTGAATAGTCTCCATCATTCCCAAATTCAACTTCCCTCAAGAAGAAGTACCGAACAGCATCAGAACCAAACCTGTGTACCATATCCTTTGGTTCAAGTGTATTTCCCAAAGATTTCCCCATCTTCACACCATCCTAAAATTTCAAAAGAGAAGGCAGAGCTGCATGAAATGAAAATAAGTAAATGAGATAGATTCACATTATCTGATGTTTCTTTTGAACAACCTTTCTATAGTTACATTGGAGAAGAGAGCTTCTAGAAGACCTTTAAGGAGAGCCAAAAATAATGAAAACTAAATCATGGATCAGATTCAGTGTATGCTTATAGGCTGCTCATGAAGCCACAAACTGTAGTTACAATTCTTCCTTTTAGTAGATTAAATTTAATACCAGCTAATAACACCATATAAATAAATTGTTATGCAACTGTAAATATAATCACACCTTGGATCCCCATAGTTAAGCACTGAGTCAAGCACAAAAGTTGAAATTTATGTTTATGCAACATGTAAACTGGTGCAAAGAATTACAACAACAACAACAACAACTAAGCCATTTGTCCCAAGTATTTGGGGTAGGCTACATGAACCAAAAGAAAATTACACCGGATCAGCTTTCTCCACTAATTCCTATCGAGCAATATGCATTTATTGAGACCTTTAGCCTCTATATCTTGTCGTATTACCTCCATCTATGTTTTCTTCGGTCTCCCCTGCGCTCTTTTAACTTGCCATAAATTGATACGCTCTACTCGTCGGACTGGTGCATCTGTAAGTCTACGTCGCATATGATCAAATCATCGTATGCGATTTTCTTTCATTTTTTCTTCTATAGAGGCTACACCTATTTAAGTACGAATATCCTCATTTCTCATCTTATCTCTCCGCGTGTTACCACACATCCAACGAAGCATGCGCATCTCTACTACACTCATCTTCTAGGCATGATATCTTTTTATAGCCCAATATTCTGTGCCATATAACAAAGTTGGCCTAATAGCAGTCCGATAAAATTTTCCCTTCAGTCATAACGGAATGTTACGATCACATAAAACTCCTATTGCGCTCCTCCATTTCAACCAGCCGGCTTGGATCTTATGGTTGACATCACTATAGATCTCCCCATCCTTTTGAATACTAAAACCCAAGTACTTAAAATGACTGCTTATTGGTATTTCTTATTCATCTAGTCTCACAATACTATAATCTCAGATTACATGTTTACTGAATTTACACTCCATATACTCTGTTTTGGCTTTACTTAATCTAAAACCTCGAGATTCTAGAGTTTACCTTCAAAACTCCAATTTGGCATTTACTCAAGCTCTCGTCTTATCGATTAGAGCAATATCATCAGCAAATAGCAAACATCACGGTATCTTATCCTGAATAGCTCTAGTAAGCTCACCCATCATTATGACAAATAAGAATGGACTCAATACAGTTCCTTGATGCAATCCAATTGTGATAGAAAAATCACTTGTTATGCATCCACAAGTTCTGACATTTGTCACTATTCCATAGTACATATCCTTGATTATGTCAATATATTTATGGGGACTCCCTTTTTCATCAATGTCCACCATAATATCTCTCTTGGTACCTTATCATAAGTTTTTTCGAAATTAATAAAGACTGTATGTAAATTTCTCTTCCTCTTTCGAAATTGCTCTATAAGTTGACAAAGCAAATGAATAGCCTCTGTCATCGATCGCCCCAGCATGAACCCAAACTGGTTCTCTGATATTGTAACATTTTGTCTTAACCTGTGTTCAATTATCCTTTCCCAAAACTTCATGGTGTGACACATGAGTTTTATTTCACGATTGTTTGAACAACTCTGGATATCATCCTTGTTCTTATAGAGAGGTACTAAGAAACTCTTCCTCCACTCATTTGGCATCCTTTTCGTTAGCCAGATCTTGTTAAAGAGGTTTGTCAGCTATCTCACGCCCACCTCTCCTAAGCATCTCCATACCTCAATAGGAATTCGATCCGGGCCAATAACTTTCCTTGACTTCATCCTCTTCAAGGTCTCTTTAACTTCAGATTCACTAATTCTGCGCATATAGTTATGATTCATATCCTGACAATGAATGGTAAGGTCATCCAAGTCTTGAGTAGAACTACTATTGAACAATTTGTCAAAATACTCTCTTCATCTTTCTTTAATTTCTTCATCTCGAACTAAAATCTTCTGATCCTCATCTTTGACACACCTCACAGTACATAAGTCTCTAGTCTTTCTCTCTCTTATTCGAGCAATTCTATATATATCCTTTTCAACCTCTTTGGTGTCTAACTTCTCATACACTTCTTTGTACACTTTAGCTCTTCCATTCTGAGCAGCTTTCTTAGCCTATTTCTTGGCTAGCTTATACCTCTCAAAATTCACTCCATCACAATTTTTCTTCAAATCTCTATAAGAGTATCATTTGATCTTAATGACAACTTTTACCTTTTCATTCCACCATAATGTATCCTTACATGATGGAGCACCACCACGTGACTCACCAAGTACATCTTTAGCTACTCTTTTAATGTTATATTGGGATCGTCTTGGCTTTCCAATCTGCTTCATGTACTACTCGATTATAAAAACTCTTTGGTTACTTTCTTTTAGCCGTCACCACTTAATCTTAGGATCTAACTTACGTTTAATCTTTCTAAATATCCTTCTAATCCAGACATCTAAAATTAAGAGTCTATATTGGGTTACTACACTCTCACCCAGTACTACCTTGCAGTTCATATAACAACCTCCATCTACTTTTCTAGTTAAAAAGAAATCCATTTGGTTCGCACTTGATCTACTTCAAAAAGAGATCAAGTGAAACTCTCTCTTCCTAAATCAAGTATCGCTAGATCAAATCATATGATAAAGTAAAATTTAGAATCGAGTTACCTTGTTCATTTCTTTCCCCAAAATCAAATCCTCCATGTACACTATCAAACTCATAACGACTAGTTCTTACATTTCCATTGAGGTCACCGCCTATGAAAATCTTTTCTCTAATGGGTATGCCTTGCATAATCTCATCTAAATTCTCTTAAAATTGACTCTTACTTGACTCATCAAGTCCTACTTGTGGTGCATAGACACTAATAACGTTAAAAATCTCCCTACCTAAAATAAGTTTAACTAGTAAAATCCTATCACGCTTTCTCCTAACCTCCATTACATCCTTAAGCAATTGTTTATTTATGATCACACCCACCCATTGTGATTTCTTTCTCTACCATTATACCAAAGTTTATAACCCAAGGCTCTATAATTTTAGCTTTTTCACCTTCCCACTTAGTTTCTCGCACACACAAAATACTAACATTCTATCTAACCATAACATCAACTAACTCTGCTAATTTACCTGCAAGAGAACATATGTTTCATGATGCTAGCCTAATCCTATATTCATGAGCTAACTTTTTTACCCTCACCCGCTCATAAAAATGTGGGAACGCTTGCTCATTTGACACCACATCCGGGCGTCGATGTGTCGCATAGTTTCTGGACGACGACCTGGCAACCCTTACCCACTTTTCACTACACCCGGGCTTCGATGTAGCGCGTGGTTCAGTTAGAAACGCCCAAACGAAATTTAGTTCTTATTCATGTTCATAGTAGCGACCCTATAGCAAATGGCATTCTAAGTCATTCAGACTAACGGGTTAATATTGTTTATTTAGTGAGATGCGTCCTCATTGATGCATGCTTTATGCCCTTAGGCAGCTCAAACAATTCTGACTAATAAAGCATTTTTGCTGTGCAACCTAAACAACTAATATCTTGTTTATAGTCAAAAATAAATGTAACTGCTCATCCTTGTAAATTATGACACAAGTATAACATCTTTCTTTAACCATGTTACTTGGTCTATGTTCTTCCTGATAAATGTAACTCACAAAACATCACAACAACTACTCCTTTAAGTTACCCTTAAAAGAGTTGGAAAGTCGATCTGATCAAGTAACACCAGTTCTATAAGAGATTTGGATCAGAAGATATGGATTGCATATGATTTCTTAATGAGGCTCGCATTGGAGACGTAGAAGAGTTTCAGAGAAGACCCATTAGTTAAACACGCAAGAAGATTCCTTATTTGATTTTAAATAAAGAAGCAACTGCTCATTCTTGTCAGTTGCAACACAGTGATAACATCTTTCTTCATATCAGAGAAGTGCTTAAGTTGTACATATTACTTGATCTATTTCCTTCCCTATAAGCATAACTCACCAGGCATCATAATACCTGCTCCTTGGAGTTGTCCCTCTAGAGTTGGAAAGTGGATCAAATCAAGTAATACCAGTTTCTATAAGAGATTTGGATCAATTGATATAGACTGCATGGAGGATCATTTGGAGAAGTAGAAGAGGAATGATTTAAGAAAAGGCCCAATCAGTTAAATGCATCAATGTCCCTATTTGATTTAAAATGGCTGTATTAGACATAAACCTATCATGATCATCATCTATTAGACAGAGTAAAAATACTTTAGTACTGAGCATATGCAATGTTGCATGTTGTTTTAAGTTCTCAAGATGTTGGCAGAAATTATGCATTTGAATTATACAAGCAACTCAAACTTTTTTCATCATTTTCATCAATAAAAGATTATTTTATAAAACTTGATGTTGGTAGGCATTATGCATGCTTCTTATCTGACTAAGATACACTAGATTATTAATTTGTGTTTAGACTCTATGAAGCTTCAATCCAGAAAATATAAATAGAAACAGACACACACACACACATATGTGCAAATGTAGGTGGAGTGTCATTGCAGAGAATTCTCTATAATGACGGCCTCAAACTCTAACTTGCCGAATTTTTCTATGATCCAACCACACATTATCATTTCTATGTTCTAAGATGTACACATAAAAAATCACGTGATTTGAAGTTAGTTTACTTCATTTTCCTTAGGTTCAAACATTAACGGTTTTTTAACAGTAAAACAAAATAGAACGATTAGATCAATAAGTAAACGAACTCCAAATCACTTGATTTTTTATATGTGGACATCTTAGAATATGAAGATAATGTGCGATCGGATCGTAAAAAAAAAATCGGGATGTTAGAGTTTGAGGCCGCTCCTCTAGAGAAATTCTCTAGAATGTCACACTATCTACATATTTCTCTACATACATACATACATATATATTTACATATACACACACATATCACTGACGGATTATATATATATATATATATATATATATATATATATATATATATATATATATATATATATATAGAGAGAGAGAGAGAGAGAGAGAGAGACACACACACACACACATATAGATAGATATACATATATATATGGAGATAGACTTGTGTCCTTCCAAAAAGATTTGAGGCCGAATCCTTCCCACTCAAATACCAATATCCGACATTCGAATACAAGATCCACTCCGTTGAAGTTGATCTATATTATTTCAGTTATTTATAAATTAAAAATTAAGTATTTTGAATACTTTTTACCTATGCATCAAGTAGGGGATAAACGGACGGCCTAAATAGTGAATTGGTTAGTTTAACGGTGGAGAATATTTGAAACCTAACAAAAATTGGTATGTAGGGATTTTTTTAATGTTTAAATCATAATCAAATGACCGGATTGAAAATCTTGTTGTCTAAAGATATAGACCTAACCAACTCACTACTTTCGGCCGTCCATTTTGCGCCGCTTGATGGATGGGAAAAAAGTATTTAAAACACTTAATTTTTGGTTTATAGATACTTGAAATAATATAGATCAACTTCAACGAAGTGGATCTTGTATTCGAATGTCGGAGAGTTGTATTTGAATTGAAAGGATTCGGGCTCAAATCCTTTTAGAAGGACACAAGTCTATCTCTATGCATGTGTGTGTGTAATGTCTAAACGACATGTTGCCACCATCGCTTGGCAGATGCCAGGATAGTATTTTTTTGGGGGGATTTCCTCTACTCTTGATCTACTGCCTTCCCTATAAGCATAACTCACCAGGCATCATAATACCTGCTCCTTGGAGTTGTCCCTCTAGAGTTGGAAAGTGGATCAAATCAAGTAATACCAGTTTCTATAAGAGATTTGGATCAATTGATATAGACTGCATGGAGGATCATTTGGAGAAGTAGAAGAGGAATGATTTAAGAAAAGGCCCAATCAGTTAAATGCACCAATGTCCCTATTTGATTTAAAATGGCTGTATTAGACATAAACCTATCATGATCATCATCTATTAGACAGAGTAAAATACTTTAGTACTGAGCATATGCAATGTTGAATGTTGTTTTAAGTTCTCAAGATGTTGGCAGAAATTATGCATTTGAATTATACAAGCAACTCAAATTTTTTTCATCATTTTCATCAATAAAGATTATTTTATAAAACTTGATGTTGCTAGGCATTATGCATGCTTCTTATTCATCTGAATAAGATACACTAGATTATTAATTTGTGTTTAGACTTTATGGAGCTTCAATCCAGAAAATATAAATAGAAACACACACACACACACACACACATGTGAAAATGTAGGTAGAGTGTTATTGTAGAGAATTCTCTATAATGACGGCCTCAAATTCTAACTTACCGAATTTTTCTATGATCCAATTACACATTATCATTTCTATGTTCTAAGATGTACACATAAAAAATCACGTGATTTGGAGTTAGTTTACTCTATTTTCCTTAGGTTCAAACATTAACGGTTTTTAACAGTAGAACAAAATAGAACGATTAGATCAATAAGTAAACGAACTCCAAATCACTTGATTTTTTATATGTGGACATCTTAGAACATGAAGATAATGTGCGATCGGATCGTAAAAAAAATTCGGGATGTTAGAGTTTGAGGCCGCTCCTCTAGAGAAATTCTCTAGAATGCCACACTACCTACATATTTCTCTACATACATACATACATACATACATATATATTTACATATACACACACATATCACTGACGAATTATATATATATTATATATTATATATATATATATATATATATATATATATATATATATATATATATATAATATATAAGAGAGAGAGGAGAGAGAGAGAGAGAGAGAGAGACATATATATAGATAGATATACATATATATATATGGAGATAGACTTGTGTCCTTCCAAAAAGATTTGAGGCCGAATCCTTCCCACTCAAATACCAATATCCGACATTCGAATACAAGATCCAGTCCGTTGAAGTTGATCTATATTATTTCAGTTATTTATAAATTAAAAATTAAGTATTTTGAATACTTTTTACCCATGCATCAAGTAGGGGATAAACGGACGGCCTAAATAGTGAATTGGTTAGTTTAACGGTGGAGAATATTTGAAACCTAACAAAAATTGGTATGTAGGGATTTTTAATGTTTAAATCATGGCCGGATTGAAAATCTGTATGTCTAAAGATATAGACCTAACCAACTCACTACTTTCGGCCGTCCATTTTGCGCCGCTTGATGGATGGAAAAAAAGTATTTAAAACACTTGATTTTTAGTTATAGATACTTGAAACAATATAGATCAACTTCAACGGAGTGGATCCTGTATTCGAACGTCGGAGAGTTGTATTTGAATTGAAAGGATTCGGGCTCAAATCCTTTTAGAAGGACACAAGTATATCTCTATGTATGTGTGTGTGTAATGTCTAAGCGACATGTTGCCACCATCGCTTGGCAGATGACAGGATAGTATTTTTTTTAGGGGGATTTCCTCTACTCTTTTTTCTGTCTTGTTTTGAAAAGTTATGTTGTGTGGAAGGTGGGTGTGCAGAAATTCTAGTTTCCAATCCCCTTTTTCAAATTCCATGTGTCAGACATGGAATTTATAATAATTTGAAAGAAGATTCCTTGAAACTTTCTTATTTCCCTTTCTGAATTCCAAATGCCAAATATCTTCTACTGAGGAGAAAACACTGCTATGATGAATAGTAGAAAAATTAGTTATCTCAAAAGGGGAAAATCCATATGAAGATCGGATGAAACAAAAGTTTAAATATCTTTCACATATTTGTATGTCAAGACTCCCGCAATATAATTTTTATCTTTTCCTAATAGAAAATTTTATAATTAAAATGAATCTTAGATATGTTAAATTCCAACTGTGAATATGCTTACAGCTGATGATGATCTGGGATCAATACAGAAGACTAACCATAGAGACTTTTGGCTCTTCACTAGAGTATTATTTCTTTTAACAAACCTTTAATTCTGTAATATGCACTAGTTGTACTCAGAGATAGCATATACAACATTTAAACAATGTTTTCAATTATTTAGGATTCTCTTTGATTTTGGCATAATTGTTGAAAATATTTATATGCAATGTCAACTACAACTAAAATAATTTCCAGAAATTTCTAAACAATAACGATTGTTCCATCCAATTAAAATCCAAATCTCAAATTTGTGACAATGGACTAAGCGTAAGGTGGTAACTGAGCGAGTCAAATGATACATATTTAAGTAAAGAAACTATATATCTGAATGGTATATGTTAGTTGGAGGGACAAACAATGATAGGAAGACATCATCTATCTCTACTACCATATTCACTGAAGGTGTGTGGGTGGACTCATGGGCACACACCTCTTATATAGCCAACCAATTAAAGAAAAAGGAACCCTATGCACGTGTTGAGAGAGACTATGTATTAGTTTAGTCCCACATTGCCTTTGAGACTAATTATGATTTATCCACATTGTTTATTATATATAAACTACAGTACGATGCCTAGATCTCATCTCTTTCTCTCCCAATCTCTGATACTATTACATCATGGTATCAGAGCCACTCAAAAACTTAACCCTAATCCTAAAACCCTAACCCTAGTTCCAAAACCCTAACCCTAATCCCACCACCAAGCCCGCCGCCTCCATCCCGCTCCTAATCCCCTCTTCATCCTGCCTCCATCTCCCTTCTATTGTCTACGCTCATCGCGTCAGGACACGCCCAGGCCGACGACGAGCCACACCAAGGCACACCCGAGCACCAGCCCAGGCATACCTGCACCCTGCGTAAGCCCAGCCTCTTGTTGTGTGTTTACGTAAGCCCAAGTGCCTCACGCCCGCAACTTGCACGAGCCAATCTGCACTATTAGTTACCTCTTCAAGCAATTCCTCTTCGTGCAAGCGACAAGTACCTATTCAACTGGCGAACCAGGTCTTGAACACGACAACCTGAGATGATTTGATATCCGTCTCTGAGTTCTGAGATTTGGTTAGTCCTTTTTGGCGGATGTTTTGGTGAAGGTGTTGAACCTTCTTTGAGGTGTAGTAGGGAGTTTCTATCTATTTTCTGATAATGATTTCTTTTTCAAGTTCGTCTGTTTCATAATGGCCGAATCTACTGAGACAAAAGCAGGCGATTCTAGTGAGATGACAGTTTAGACGAGGATTTTTGAGTTAGTTTCTGACAGGATTACAGACCGAAAACTTGATGAAAATAATTATGTGCAATGAAAGTGGATAATTGAGATTTATGTGGCTTGTCGAGAGAAAACTAGTCATTTGTTGGCGGACCCTCCTACTTCAGTGATGGATGCTTGGACACTGAAGAACAACAACCTACTACATCAGGCACTACTGATCATGATGGAGCCCAAGATTCAGGACTTGGTCCTTCATTGCGTGACTGTGAAGGAGTTATGGTGTTTTCTGCGAGAACTCTACGGAGGAAACAACAACATCAACAGGGCTTATGACGTTATCTAGGGGTTGTTTCAAAAGAAGGAAAATGATCTGCCCATGGATGATCATTACGACAAGTTCAATCGCCTAGCAAAGGAGCTTCATCAAATATTTTCGATCACATCTGATGTGAAGCATATACAGAAGCAGTGAAACCGATTGATGGTACTGACCTACTTGGGTACCCTCATACCTATTTATTCCTAGGCTAGGTCATAAATTATGGGAAGCTCTGTTGTGAGCTCTCTACCAGAGACATCACTTTCTGAAGAATGTCGTTCCTGCGATGTCACTTAACACTACTATAACAGCCTCAAATCGATCTTCCCTAGTAGTTCAAGGAAGACAGAACGAGGGGTGAGGAGGCTACATTGATGGACATTTTGGTGGCCGCAATGTACCAGGGGCGGACGAGGAGGTCCTCGAGGAAGACGAGGAGGTCCTCTGTGATATATTGTTACTATTGCAAAGAGTCAAGTCATACGAAGTATCAGCACCCCTTCTGAAGGAAAACCAGCTAGAGGTGCACATATGGCCTCTCAGGGTGATGAACAGTTGCAACGTTAATTTGAGTAGTTCCAGATGTTCCAGTAGTAAAAGAACACACAATCTCGGTCTTCCTTTTTATTTGTCACTATAACTTAAACAGGAACTCATATATCTTGTCTTACATCTTCTATGCCACATACTTGAATTATAGATTCAGAACGACTAATCACATGACTGAGAACCAAGATATTATGTCTTCTTTTACTGCTGCAGTTGGCTCATGCACATCCATTTAGGGTATTTGCACTGTCGATACCACCCTACCCTTCCTTTATCATTTGTTTTGTATGTACCTTATTTTTTTCAACCTATTATCAGTAAGTAAGATTACCAAGGGTTTAAATTGCACGGTGATATTTTTTTCAACACATTGTGTATTTCAGGAGCTTGAGAAGAGAAAGACGATTAGCACAGGACGTGAGCGAAATAGACTGTATGAGGTATAATTAACATCCGATCAGGTGGCCTGTATCAGCGCTTCTTCGGCATTTGACTATCACTGTCGGTTAGGTCACTCTTCTCTACCCGTACTAAAACTTCTTATTCCCTCTTTATATCAGGTTTCATCTTTAGAATGTCAGCCTTATCAGTTAGGAAAGCATCATCGTGTCTTACCCTAGCTGGATCAATAAGAGAACTGATAAGTCATTTGATTTAGTTCACTCAGATGTATGGGGTGCATGTCCAGTAACTTCAAAACTAGGTTTTAGACATTTTGTTAGCTTTTTGATCACACATATTTGTACCTCAAAGTATTTATATGAACTTATTTTTATGGATTTTATTGGGATTTATTGAGATTTAATCTGATTTATCAAGTCAAGTTTTAATCCCTATTTAGTATGTTTTTTAGCTGCTTGCGGTCGACCGACCGGTTGACCGAAGCCTGACTCGGTCGACCGGGGTCGGTCGACCGACGTGCACAGATATGTGCACAAGCCTAGAGCCTTAACTCTGGTCGACCGATCAGTCGATCGTAGCAAGGACCGGTCGACCGACTGGCTCAACCCAAGTTTCTGTTGGGGGCCGGTCGATCGAACGATCGACCCGACAGAGAGTTAAAACTCTCTGTGTTTTGGGGGCGGTCGACGGGCAACCCCAACGGTCAGAAAATTGACCATTGGCCGGTCGACCGATAGGTCATTTCTGACCTGATCTGTGCCCCAACGACTTTATTTTGTTTGGGCTATATAAAGAGAGTTTCTTGGCCAGTTTTCTCAAGATTTTCAAGAACTAATATTTTTCCACTTCAACTAAGTTTTCAGCAAGTTTTTAAAACAAGTTTTAGAGCATCAAAATTTATATCTTTATGTAGTTTCAAAGTTTTGGAAAATTAAAAGAAAATAAGTTTTGAGAATCTAGTTTCTATTCTTCAATTCCTTTATCATTTCAAGAGTTTTTTCAAATGTTTTCCTTTGTGTTTCTTTTCAAAAACTTTGCGCACTCACATACTTCAGCTGTTCATTTCAAAATTTAAATTTATCCACTAGGATCTTGTATTGTGAGAGGTATTTTATTTATGGTCTTTTGAGATAACTGAGTATTGTTTGTGATCTAAGTGATCATCAAGTTATAATTCTCTTTCTTTACTTTGTGTTTGGCTTTGTTCCTATCCTCTTGTGTAGATGTGTGAGAGAGTTGGAGTTGTGCACTACTTATTCGTAGACGGCGTAATTCCTCAATGGAAGTCCCTTTGTGGAAGATCCTATAGTGGATAGTGAAAATTCTTTTGTATGAAGGCGGGGATGTAAAGTGGTGGCTCGAACCTCGAAACATATCTTTATGTTTGCGTTTGGATCTCTCTTATCTCTCAACTCTCAACTCTTTATATCTTGCATTACTATTCTTACTCATATCTATTCATACTTGATATTGTTTGTGTGCTCACGCTTGTGTTTAATCAAGAGAGCTATTGAAGTACCTCAACTCTTAGTTTAGAGTAATCGTGATGAGAAGTTCTAAAGTCCTTCACGGGGAATTCGACTTCACTCTTGATTACATGTAGTGTGTATTTGCATTTAGTTTTAATCCACATTATTTACCTCTAAATTAGCGGTACATTTATTTACTCCCTCTAAGGTGTACTTTCACCCCCTCATTCTTTCTCGCCGCTCTGCTCTTCTTCTTCACCGATCGCCGCAGTGATGGTGCACTAGTAACCCCTCTGACAAGAAAGGCCCCCGGGAATCTGTTAGTATAAAACTATAAATTAACCGCTCCATTGAAACGAGAGAGGTGGCGAAGGTTGTAGATTTTGAAGGAGAAATGGTCTCTCCGCCGCCTCCTCCTTCTCGCAACAGTAACAATCTTTCAGGGAGAGAGAAAGAGAAAGAGAGAGACAAGGATCGGCCGAGATTTTTCGACGCCAAGGCCAAGGCCCAGTGCTGGGCGAAGGCCGACATAGCCCCCGGCCGCCACCCGGAGCGGTGGCGCAGGGACCCCGCCGGCAACGTCGTCTGCAAGCGCTTCTGGAACTGTCACGGCTGCCTCTGCTACGAGTACGACCACATCGTCCCCTTCTCTAAAGGTTAGCGTCAATGCACTGTTTCAATTGCACTCAAATTGTTCGTCTTTTTGCCCCACTGGCTTCTTCTTATTATCTTTGCATTGCTATATGTGCTTTGTATTTTACCATATGGTTCATTTTCTGTTGAGATAGGTTGCTACAGATGATAACTTCGTTTGTGAATGAACTTGAGTTGTGGGATTAATCCCTTTTTGCTTAAATATTGTGGAAATAAATCACAAGCACCACAAGCACATAAACTTTACATGGTTTGATGAGATATGCATAATTTTTGATGAGGGTGAAAGATTTCTTTGTCACTTTAGGAGCAAGAGAAAGGAGGGGAATATTCACTCCTCTGTTTAATCTCTCATTTTCTCACAGCAAACACTAGGAATGCAGTGCCTTTTATGCTGTCAGAGTTACTCTATGCCAGTTAGGAATTAGCTCCTGATCATTGGTATTCAGTTTGCATTAACCAACTCTCGGGGGAAACCCGACGTAGTGTATTTTCTAGCTGTGTTCAGCTTGAGGGACGGGGAGCCCTACTACCTGACTGTTGCTATAGCACTGGACAATTGACTGCTAGGTGTATATCTCCCGGCAATGGGTCCTTAAACCCGAGTTTGAGCTTTCCCTATGAATTTTCCACTCAGTACTTCAGTTGGATGTGAGACATTGCCACTTCAAGCAAACCTTTACCGTTTCAATCTCTTTAGGAATAAACATTTTCTTTGCCCTTCACTTCTCTTCCCTTACATTAGCTCTATTTCCCATTTTTCTTGCTTTTTTTTTTTATGATTTTATATGTCTATATCTATACTACTTATTAATGGGAGAGGGTACGTCATGGATATCACCCTTGCATGTGTGCTGCATTTGTTGCATGTGTGCTGCATTTGCTGAAGGATCTAATAAAGACAGTTACATGGAAATTAGGGATTGAAAAACAATTGGATTCCATCACAAATGAAAGTTTCCTTGGAAGACCAAACCATGATTTAAAATCTCGGTATCAATATCGGTATCGGCCAATAATTTTTAGTATTAATATTGGCAATATCGGCTATAGCGGCAATATCGGACCCGTTGTCGGCAGGTGTTATAGGGTTAATATCATATGGGGCACGATATGGCTGTTATATATTGGAATAGGCCGATATTTGAAATCATGGACCAAAAATTTATATATTTCCATGTTAATTTCACATGCATTTATATGTTGCCAAAAATCTAGTATCATTTATTGTAAGATTTGTTCTTTTGAATTTTCAATGCAATTGAGAACTAGGTTAAATATTTTGGTTAGGCTAAAGTGTTTTTTCAGGGTTTGCCTGTGATGGAAAGGATAACAGTTCAAAGCAGGCCACCGACTTGTTTAGAGGAAGTTCTTCTCTATTTAAGGGATAGGATGGAAGTTTTCCACAGTATTTTAAAAAACTCACTTGAATATTTATTATATTAAGAATGGAATGGTTTTGGGATCTGGATTGTTGTGATGAAACCTTCACATTTTAATTAAAATCTCCATAGCCCATGTTCCTTACATTAGTTAGTAACTTGTATCCCACAAGTTCTTGCCTTTTTAGTCTCAATATGTCTGGATAAGGTTTTCCCTTCTCGTGTGTGTCTTCTTTAGCTTACATTTTGTTTTAGCTTATCATTCAGTGTCTTGATCTGTCCAGAATTTATGCATATGACTTTTGAGTGCTTTGTGATGGAAAGATGAGTTACTTCTTTAGTTTTAAAGTTGACGTTTGGCGGTATTTCTATTACCAAAGGTGGATTCTTGGTTTGAGCATGTTCTCATTCTATTTCTGTTAATTTTAGGCTTTTTCCCTATGCTATTTTTAGATTTAAAAATGAAATGTCAACTATAAAATATTCCCCTATTTTCTCATATGGGTAAAATTCTTGCCTACTGCAAGTGTCTGTCTGTTGGGCTTGCAGACAAGTGTTCACAAGTGATCTGGGAATAAGGCTTCCTTTACTATTTTCTTTTCTTTTCTTTACAGGAAGAAGTTTTCTACATGTTTACATAGAAATTTCATTCTAGTGTGGGTTGTTATCAATAATTGCTTGAGTAATTGATAGATGGCTTAATTTTTGGTATTGCTATTAGGAAAATATTGGGTGTCTTGAGCTTATTCTTCGCTTTACTTTCCTATTCGAATAATAGTCTTTAGTTTTAGTATTAAATTGTTCTTTTAAATAAAGTGGATATATTTTTCAGGTGGGGAGTCAACAGACAACTGCCAAATTCTTCAGACGAGAGTCAACAGGTTCAAATCAGATAAGCAGTGGGTGGACAAAAAAGAATTAGAAGGTTTCTCGTGTGATATCAAGTTCACTGGTGAGTAATTCACTATATTTTTTGGTTGTTCCTTCATTTTAGTTAACTGATTTAAATAGATGAAACTTTTAACCGCTATTGTTAATTGATTTTGAAATGCATCACAAAGATAATATGTCACTTTTCAACATGCTTAGTTACTTAAATTAAAAACCTTATGACAGTCATCTAAATAACAAATGTAATGATTTAAAATGTAATCTAGATTTCATTTAGTTTGCATGTCCATTCAACTATTGTATGTATACCTATTATATGTAGGACACTTCTCCCGACTAAGAACTAATGTCCATCCATGTTGTACCCTACTATTAGATCCACTTTTTTTACTTAAAGGATATGCATAAGATGAGTTGCCTCATGCTTTCTCTTGAACACACATTATGCATGCAGGATGCTCAAGGTTTTTTCTTGGACCACCTTAAAGTCATAAACAGATAAAAATATGTACCTCAAAATATATGTACATTATAGATAGTCTCATCTATATTGGGTCCTCGTGTCTATATTTTGGAGAATTGCCATGCCTTGAGTCCATGTTAGACCTTGTGTATCATCAATAAGACAGTTGTGTCTGTGCTAAGCATGGGTTTGTGCATCCACGCAAATCTGTCAAGCTAACCATTAGGATCTGTCACTTGATTGTGGTACTGCCTTTGTCTCCAAAAAACACCAATGAGAAGGGCAATACAATGACTCTTTAATGTCATCAGCCTTTCTTCATCCTGATGACTTGTCCCTGCAGTGACAGCACATAAGCTAATTGCAAACTGGCACATATGTTGAAGTCCAAATGTCTCGATATACTGAGCTAGCCTGCCCTGAACCAACCATAATCCTTGCCCTCCCTGTAAGACCCACCAAAAATATCACCAACTAAAGGTGAAATTGCATGCCATTTGTCCATTTTGGAAGGTTATTGTAACAAAGGATTAGCATGTCAGCAAACTGAAATTTCTGGTTGAGGTAGACTGAAGTCACTCACTCCATCTTGTTGAAGAGAGATTGAAAACATTACAGCCACTCAAATGCCATCAACCATCTGATAAAATCTTTTCTCTTTCCTCTCTGCACAGCTTGTCCATAAACAATGATCATGCATAGGAGTGGGATCATTAATATCACTATGCCTCATGATCTTATTTCTTGTAAAAGAAAAACCTTAAATGAACCATCACTGATGACAGCGGGGACTCATGATGAACTTCATTATGTTAAGCCTATATTATGCTTTCCGAAGCATTTACAGGCTATTAACTGGTCACATTTTGTTTCACTCATTTTCCTTGTCTAGAAGCACTTTGCTTCCTACACATAAAGGCTCTGCATACAATAACTTAATCTGTCTATAAGGATTGTTGTTGCTCTATTTGGCAATTAGGACAGTTGGGTTGGAGCAACCAAAGGCTGCACAGACTGTCCCTTTTAGATTTTATGGTCAAATTTTGTTTCTTATGAAACAGAGAAGAAACAATAAGAGTTCAGTCTTATTTATCCTCAATCCATCACCCTCCTTTTTCCTCACAGTTAAAAAAAGAAGAAGAGAAAAAGAAAAAGCACTACTTCTGTCCAATTTTTCTTCCAAATAACATATAATTATTCCTCCTTTCTACGTTTATCCTCCCAGAGTCTTGATTCTGAAGTGTTTGCCTCTTTGTTCTATCTTAATTGTATATATAGGCCGCTATATTCTTAACTTATTTCATCTTTTCCGCCATATCTTTCTATACTTGTTCTTTGCCACCTCATTTTTCTTAATAGAAAATGATATCCTTTCTTTTTATCTTGTTCAAGATACTCCCGGTTAGAATCCATTATAATATTTACACAGAAGAATTCTTCCTGCAATTCAGTTCCTCTATTTTGTAGCAATCACTTCATTCTATTTTCAGTCTAGGTTAATACTCTTTGCGCTTCTTCTAAGTTGTTCTCATTGATGTGTACCAGCAACCTATCAGATTCAGATGTTCATTGATCTGTGCAGGCACTTTATGGATTGTTGACAACTTTCTTGTAATGATGAATACGAGCTACTGGTGGCATCAGATTTTGTAACCACATATTTTCAAATTTGAAGTGCCCTATTCATCTCTAGGGAAAGCCTCTTTCTTCTCTGTTTCTAGTCTGATATATTTAACTTATTTAACATGAAATACGTTTGGGTTAACAACTCTGGACCCTGGTAAATCATAGGGATGTAAGTTTTCTTAATTCACAAATTCAGGAGGCGTAGTCCTTGTTAAGTTGCAAAATTAGCCAAGTTTCAGTGTATCTAAAATGTACATATATTCATTTAGGTCCTTTGGTTAATGATTATGGGGATCTACTGCAATTTGTTGAATTGAGGCATGCGGGAGGATCCAGCTTGGGCTAATCTGTAGAGAATCACAATCATATTCCTTCCTTTGTAGTTCCCTCAGTTCGTGTGGAAGACTTTTGATATATCATGGATACTACGAGAGCAACATTTTAGAATGTCACGATATATGGACATTATTTATGGTATAAAATAAGTGCATCCTTATCACAAACAGTTGGAAATTTTTGGATGTAGATTCTAGGAGAGTGTTATAAGCAAAATGATTTGAAGAAATCATCGTGGCTGTTTCTTTGCTGGACAAACACAAAATTGGTTTGCCGCTACATATTATCTGTTGGCTTGCCAATCAATTTCACTCACATTGTTATTGGTGTAGAACTGCGTATCTGTTTCATCATCTCATTTTCTCTATTTACCAAACATAGAGAAATACGATGGAAATTGAGTAGATATTGTTAGGGTTCCAAGCTGAATCCAAAATATATAATACCAACCAAACATTTATTGAATGCGGTTTTAACTTAACAATGATAAATTTGGCTTATGATTCTGAGTCTCTCAAATTTTGTGAATGCATTCTTGTATTCCTGATAACCTGATATGAAAAGCAATCCTTGTGAAAACTTTGCTTCCTCTTAATTTATTTTTTGTTTTGTCACTCATCAATTTTTTTTTTCTTCTTCGCCCTGCAGATAAGGAGCTTGATATAATTGAAATGGCCGTCTATGGGGATGTCATTCGACCAGGACATCAATGCCGGTGCAGAACTGTCGCTGAAATGCTCGGCCAGGTGAAGGCCAAAGACGCCTTTGCTGCGTGTGAGCTACCATACAAAGAAACCGCGTGACAAGATGCTTCCAAAGTTCTATTGTTGTATTGCTGTATCAAAACAGTTCATCCCTACAACTCCCTCAGTTGCATTCTTCTGTGAGTGAGACACGAGTTGTGGCTATTTGTGTGCTAGAGATGATGATCATGAATCTTCTGTTCTGTTTGGGTTGATTTTAGTGAACTAAGAATTCTCTATTCAATGAGGTTAGTCATTTGGATGAAAAACTAAACGAATGGACTAATTTGGTGTAACTTAAAAGATTTGAGACCAATATAAAATATTCCGGAGTTTCTTTTGAATTGGATCAAGGAACAAAGGGGCAAGAAGGATTTGCCTCTCTAAGCCTAAAGTTTTTTCTTATCCTACTTTATGCTCTCATTTGATGTTTCAATTAAGAGTTTAATTGAAGAGTTAACATATTTATTGTGGAGTTTATTTCAGAATAACTTGATGCCTGATGCTTGAATAAAAAGCTCGCAACTTGCTCGATCAAGAGGAATGGAAATTGTTCAACACCTTGGAAGTTTCTTCAACTCTTATCTTGAACCCAGTTCTGTAATGATCATTATTTATATTTCTTAGTAAAAGTTAAGAGTCTGGTCTTAAATCGTTTGGCCTCTCAGTGATCTTATCTCACTCATCTGCTCATATTATAATCAGAATGAAAATAATAATTAAAAAAAACAAGATCTCATAGTGTTTGCTCTCTTGAGAAGCAGATAAACTATTATCATTTTATTGCTATTCACATATGATTCGAATTAAAGACTTTTCCAGCATCCATTGTGTGCTCATGAGGCTAATTTAACATAAAATAGACCTTATGTTTAGTTTTAAATTAAATCATTTATTTCAGAAGCATAAAACAGGCTCGTGAAAGGAAAAAAATAAAGAAATAATGGCATAAAGAATAATAATGATAATCAAAACCAATCGAATAGAGGTTCTCTTTTGTGACTCATATAGAAACTTTGTCCGCCGCCCGCATGTCCTCATCCGCGTGCGAAAGAGAGAAGCATCAACCCTCTCCTTCCTCTGTAACCTCACCCTCACTCTTCTTCCTTCTTACTCTCCCCATTCTCTTGACATCGTTTTCCCACTAATAGTGACTGTATACTAGTAATCAAAACTGACCGAAAAGAGTTTCTCTCTAGATTTATATAGAAACTGTCCTTCTGTCCATCTTCATTCACATAAGAGTGTCTCCTTCTTCTTTCTCTCTCAAGTTTATGTGTCTTCCTTTCCCCTCTTTCTGTCAATCAGTCAATTTTTCACCAGCCAGTATACTAAGCAATAAATGACAATGAAATAAAGATTAAACATCAAATGCGCGTGTTCGATTCCGCATCCCAAGCACGCAGCTCAACGCCACTGCCACGTGGGCCCCCTCTCCCTCGACATCCCCGCCGCTTCAACTACGAAACCCGGATCCGAAACCCGAAATGGAATCGCGCGAAATCAACGTCGTGATCCTGGGCGCCCCGGTTTCACCGGCAAGCACGTCGTCCGCGAAGTCCTAAAATTCCTCTCCTCCTCCTCAGCCTCCCTCCCAACTCTCCCCTCAAAATCCTAGCCTTCGCCGGCCTAAACCCTACCAAGCTCTCCCAAGCTCTAGCCTGGGCCTCCTCCCCCCATCCCTATCATTGCCGCTGACGTCTCCTCCCCCTCCTCCCTCCTACCGCCTCGCCGTCGCCGCCCGCACCAGGGTCCGCCTCTACGGCGCCGGCCCCTTCCGCCTCTACGGCGCCCCCGTCGTCTCGGCGTGCGTCGAATCTGGCACCGACTACCTCGACATCTCCGGGGAGCCCTAGTTCATGGAGAATGGAGGCCGAAAACCACGAGAGGGCGGTAAAGGCGGGATCTTTGGTGGTATCGGCGTGCGGGTTGGACTCGGTGCCGGCGGAATTGGGGGGGGGGGGGGGGGGGGGGGGTGATGTTCAATTCGAGGCAGTGGGCGGGCTCCGCGGCGCCGAATTCGGTGGAGGCGTATCTTGTGCTTGAGTCGAGAAGAGGATTGTGGGAAATGTTGTTAAGTTTGAGTCGGCGGTGCTCGGGCTAGCGAATGCGGCCAAGCTGCAGGAGCTCAGGCGGTAGCGACCGAGGAGGTTCCAGCCTGCGGTGAGTTTCTCGTTTCTTAGTGTTCATTGATTGCTGATTGGTTGCTGTTTACAATAGATTTAAAGTTTATTTCATGATTATTGTTACATGTAGAAATGTGTTGCATTTAGATCAGTAACTAGCTTGTATTGTGCCTGCGTGATGAACGCATTTTTTTTATTTTCTATAGCAAAATCTTAGCAGTGGAATTTGGAGTTACAAATGAAACTCCAAAATGCGAAAGTGCGCCTCTTTGAATGACATTTTCGAGTTAAGCTTACTCTGGTTTCAAACCCATTTTCACATTCCAATGTGCCATTTTGTGAAAATTATAATCTGACTGAATTTTTAAGGGCAACTTTTTGCATAAATCTTTTTTTAATTTAATTTAAAAAAATAGACATCCTTCAAATTTATTTCAAAAACCGACTTATGACAGGCCAACTCGGTGTTGGATAGTTGAGGCCCACCAGCGTGGCGGGCTCTGGATGCGGGTGGGTATTTTTCTTGGTCTTGGGTTGCCACCTCCGGACTAAGATTGAAGCAGCTTCAAACTTGGCCCGACGAAGGATGAAGCTCAATTTTGAGCTTTATCCTTGGTTCGGGTTTGGCAATCCCGGATCAAGCTGGTAGCTCAAATTGGAGTTTCATGCTTTGTCCATCTTTATAATTTTATGTCCAATGTAAACCAAAATGCTAAATAATTGATGAATGAACAAAACATAATAAAATGCACAAAGCAAAGGAAATAAAATAGAAAATTTTGAAGTAAAGAAACAACAATCTTCTGTATGATTACAGCCATCGCAGAAACTGCTTGGGGTATAATACAACCATCGCAGAAACTGCTGTGAGCACACAAAGTTGGCAACCATTTGGTTCTTTTCCCTCGGCCTGTTTGGTTCGATGGAAATGACAATGTGTAAGTGAGAAAAATGAGGATGAGAAATGTGGAAGTGTAATAGAAAATTGAGATTTCTGCAATTCTCATTTCCTGTGTTTGGTTGTAATGTGAAAGTGTAAGTGTAAAAATATATTATGTTTTCCAATTTTTTGTTAGCAATGTGGAAGTGAAATGTTGACCACAAAGTTGATCACAAAATAATATTAAATTAAATGTTAATTCTAAAATAACATTTTTGGACTATAAGTGGACTGTAAAGTGGGATTTGCATGACATCAAAATTAACTGTTTTGAGTTACAACTTATTAGAGATTTACATAGCCACAAAATTAATTGTAACACTCTGTAAGTGAGAAAATGATACTGTAAAAGGGAAGTGTTAAAAGGGAAAATCCCATTTCTATTTCTGGTTTAAAACAAAGAATAAAAGTGAGAAATGAGTTTTTCTACTTCTCATTTTCTTCCCACTTTCATGAATCCAAACATGCCCTACATTAAACTTCACAATTTGACTGCCATATCTAACGCATGCAAACTCCAAAAACAATTAGAGAAATAAAATGTGACCTACCACTCATTACTGCCTCTCACTCTTGAGGCAGTTATAAATAAATAAAGGATAGCTCAAATTTGAGGCTCATAATTGCCACTCTCTCTTGGTCTGGGCGTACCACCCTCGGACCGGAAAAGGAAAGATCCCTGCGGGTAGGACCCACCAAGTTTGAAGCTACTTCAATCTCAGTCAGAGGGTGGCAACTCCGGACCAAGAAAATACCCACCCGCATCTAGAGCCCGCCATGCTAACGGGTCTCAACCATCCAACGCCTATGTGGCGTCGAGTTGGACTGTCAAAGGTTGTTTTTTGAAAAAATTTGAGGGAGATCTGTTTTTGAAATTAAATTCAAAATAAGAATTTATTCAAAAAAATTGCCAATTTCTAATGGAACTGCAGTTTTAATGTGTGCAAATTGTGGATGTTGCGAATGACATTAATGTTGGAGTTTAATTCTGGAAGTAGTTTAGTTACATGAGGATAAACTGCCAACTGATGTAGGTTCTGTGGCAAGTCTTTCCCTGGTTGATAGCAGACTTCAAGTTGCTACTAATCATTATAGCTATGATGCACTTATTATAAATCCGTTGCATCTATTTGCTGTCATTGGAGACAACCCTGGTTGAACAAATAATCTTCATGTACTCCTGCAGAAACTGATATAGTGGTTAGAGAAACCATTGGCTTTGATTCTCAAATCAATTTTGTGTTCTCTTGAAATAATAGACTAATAATAATAATAATAATAATACATGAAAGGTACTTAAAATGTTGTGGAGTATTGTTTTCAGTTGAGTAAGTGTCCTTCACAAAATAGAAATGAAAATAAGAGTCCCCTGAAGTGTGCTTTGTGATTTCCCTTTTGCACAGTTACTTTTTAGAAATCTTGTCTTCCTTTTTAAGAAGTGTGGTAGCACCCTTTTTTAGGTTAGAAAAGGCTTAGAACTGTAGAAGAGGAGGCTGACATTAAGATTTAAGATTAAGTGCTTAATAAAAACTATAAGTAAGCTAGTTAGCAGAGAAGGAGATGCCTTTGCCTCAGAGCCAATGGCAAACTGATGGCAGAATAGGCACAGCGGCTGCACCATCGGCTGCTAGTTTGAAGTTAAAACAGCAATCCAGCAACTTGAATTGCTTTGTCTCTCCCTTTTTATAGTTTGATTATTCTCTTAAAGTCTTTTCCCCTAAACGATTCATATTTCACTCAATCGATCAGCTTGACTTGCTTGTCTTTCAGTTTAAACCTGGTATATGCATGTCCATACTTTAATCCATACTTTAATCCATAGCTGCAAGATCATCAAAGGGTCTGTTTGCTTGGTAGAAGTATCTTAAGAGGAAATGTTCGCTTTATGACAGTAATTTATATGTTTGGCAAAGAAGAATAATTGCAATGGATTTTCTATATTTGAAGTTTAATGAACATGTTCTCATGCAAAGTCAGTTTATATTGTTCTGAAATAGGGCATTTGTATGTTAGCACACTTACACAGTCTGATATTGATAAAGTTTTTATGAAACACCTCAAACCTGATATGCTGTGTACGTTTCAAGAGAAAAACCCAAGTTGAAGGGTAATATACGTATGTTTAGATGATTCAGAAGCAAGTAAATTTAAAATTTTCATTGGTAATGCAGATTCCAGGTACGCCACCTCCTAAAGGGTTGCTGATAGAGCATCAAGTGGTACTTGGAGGGAGTCTGGGCAATAAAGCTCCCCCCTCGGGGTTTGCAGAAAGTTACGAGCATGCTGAGAAGAGAAAGAACCACCGGGCCTCGGTGAAGCCTGCCCACTTCGGTGTGAAGCTTGGTTTGGTCTTTGATGGGTGTCCTTTGGGTATGTTGATTGGATTTTTCATCGGACTCTTTGGGATGTTCTCCCTCGGGAGGTCGTTACTATTAAAACTTACAGAAATTTTCTCCCTTTGGGTGGTTTAGAAAGACAGGACCAACAGAAGAAGAGGTGAGGAGTGCCACATTCAAGATGTGGTTCGTAGGTTGTGGGTACAGGGATGCCAGCATAGCATCACAAGGTCGAAAAAAGCCTGATACCGAGATCATCATCAGGGTATATGGCCCTGAGATTGGGTACCTGATCACTCTGATCATCCTAGTACAGTGTGCGCTGATCCTGTCGAGCCAGCACCACAACTTTGCCAAAAGGCGGAGTGTTTCCACCAGGAATCGTTGTTGGTCCAACCGATCTTCAAGAACGACTGCAAGGTCCAACCGATCTTCAAGAACGGCTGCAAGAGAATTGAATCTCGTTTGAAGTTAGATCAAAGGAAACTCTTGGACCTTAGCTTTTGTTTCATTTTTTTTCAGGTTTTATATCTGTTTAGCAGAAACTAGAATGAAAGACCAATGGAAATAATCATTCAGGCGCCTCCCAAAGGACTCAACAAAGAACCCAATATCCATATATATAAAGCTCCAGCAAACCTGTTGCATGATTTAAAATGATACAGAAAAACTACACCTCATTTCTTTTCCGACTGGTGATTGTATAACTGGACTAAAAAGGACATTTAGATGTATGCATACTGTCTCATTTTCTTCCTCCGTTTGATGACTGTAAATCAAAAACATACACTACAAGTCTTCTACAAGAAAAAAAACATTACAAAGTGTCAAAGATATCAGGCAAGATACAACTTGCATTGCGATTCAAATCGTTGGGATTCAAATCGTTGGGAATATGTGGACTGGCTCCAGTGTCAGTCACAGTGTTTAGGTTGGACCGGCAGGAATCAGGAATGTGGTCTCGCCCAATACTGCAAAGTCCTCTTCGTGATTACATTTGTATCAGACTCAAATGCATCCTTAGCCAAATAGCTCGTCGTCCCATCAGATGCTCGGCGATTATCTTCCATGACTGCACCGTGATGTCCTGATAGCTTGTAGACTATGGTTAGGGGTGGCAACTGGGTCGGGTTTGACCCAAAAACAACCTGATCCAAACCGAAAAACCAGGGTTCAGTTTTTAGTCTTGAAAACCAAAATGAGCTTGGGTAGAAATTTTTCGTAAAAACATTTTATGAGTCAGGTATGGGTACACCAAACCTAACCCATACTCAGCCATTTATATATATGAACTTGAGGCAGAAAAACTTTAGTTCTTGGCTCAGCACTTGCATGTCTTAATGTTTTATGAGTCAGGTATTCTGACCAGTGCTGTGATAATGGTATTGTTGCATGACTTGCAACTTAACTATTGCTTTCATTTTGTAATTTTACCAGTGAATGTCGTAATTTTACCGGTGAATGTCGTTCTTTTATAATGCACAAATTTAGTAATTAGCGAAAGTGATGGCAAGTGCTACTGCTTGTGACACGCCCTGCTTCCCAAAATACGTGGAAACGGAGTCGAGACGAGAGTCGGCGACGTATATACGCGAGGAAAATACCCCACATATATACGCTAAGCCTAAAGTAACCTGAACAAGCTATAAATCCAAACCAAATCAATCTATAATCACTGCAATATCCCATATAAACATCCACGCATGATATCATATAAAAGCACTGGAACAGAGAGTGAATCTGATATGCATGAATCAAGAAAAATATAGGAATAAAAAATAATAGCAGGAATAAAGAAAGGAAAGAATACCAGAATCAAAAGGAAGAGAAAGTCCAGCTCCTCACAAAGCGTACAGTCTCATCGAACACCTGCACAATAGAAACAAGCGTCCAATATCTGGACGTGTAAATCCAGAGTCGTCAGAAAGCGACCTACTGAGTGTGTGTAAAGAGGAGAACTCGTGCATATAAATAGTGTGCATAAATAATAACAGATAACTGCAAACACTAAATAACATGATAAACAAACACTAAATAACAATACATGAATAAGAGTACAGATAAAGACCAGTAAAATAACTGTAAACAAACAACTGATGTCTAGATATGTAACCTAGCCTATGTCACTAGTCTGATATATAATCTGATCATGTGTACAATCATATGTCTATCATAGTATACATATGCACAGTCAGGTGATATAGTTAGTCACAATATGCTATAAACAATTTATTAACATTTATTATGTCAGTGAACACCAATTGCCACCTGTAATGGATACATCCCATACTACGCCTACTACACGTGTCAATCATGGTCCTAAGTTATTGAAATTAATAGAAGAGACATTGTCCATGCTTTAGGTGGGTTCCGTACATACCCGGAACCACGGCCCAATCACCTGGCGCTGAACCAGGTCCTACTGCTAGGTAGTCAATAACAATAACAATAACAATGTGTCAATATTAATGACAACAATGAACAATACAGGATGTCAGTCATCCCCCGGAACCCTGCAGTGGAACCGTATCTTGGCTGCGCAACCTGTATCCTAGGTCCACCCAAAATACAGACGATGTCTCCTCCATCAATTTCCCTAATCCCAGTGTAAGTTGTCAATTTACATTATTATTTATAAAAATCAATATCCATGTTATTTCGATTACTGAGACGATACGGTGACGATAACAATATCAATGTAACAATAACAATGTGACCAATCTTACCGTGTAACGGTAGAACAATAGAACAATTAAAGTGTTACGGTCCCACAATATTTTCCCAGTAACTTTCAATAACATGAATCAATACAACAATAGAACTAGATAACACTCAATAGCCAGTCTCATCTAAAGCTGATCATAATCTCATCCATCCTACTAAAGAGATATCAATAACTGATCTATCGACTCATAGTCTCAGTAACAATCACGGTGAACATCAAACATTGAATCAAGTCCAAGTATCCGATACAGTAATCACCATCTCGGGGAATCATTAATCAATCCTCTCATAATAACTCTATCTACATAACTGAATTGATCAGTAAATAAACATGAAGCACATGGTATAACCTCGAGATCAACTAAGTCAACATACACCACAATCGTATCTGAATAGGAAACATCCTCAAAGAACTGAAATCTAGAATAGACCACTTATAAGTCAACATAACTAACTCTTAATTCCAATTGTCACATGATCATCAAGTATCAGTTCATATCGGATCATCTGATACAATAAACTGTCGTCCCCAACATATATCAATAATCAAAGCTCAGTCCTCTCACTCCATCCATCTACTCTGGTCACCAAGTCCTCACAAGTGCCTACTACTATCAAGGTCAAACATAAGATCCCAACACTTGGCAACATAACAGATACATGTCTAAGAACTATCAAGTCGAGTCAATCCAACCAATATCTATTCCTCGAAATCATATTCTTCCATTTATAGCCAATACATAACTCGAGGGTAAAGTCCTCAATCCAATAAGAAAGCTAAATACAGCAGTCAGGTCAAGGTTAGTCGACTAGGGGAGATGAGCAAGTCGACTAGGGTGAGGGTTAGTCGACTAACAGGTAGACTAAGGCGACTAACAGGTAGAATAGTCGACTAACAGGGAAGCCAAGTCGACTACATAAATATAGGTCAGCAACAGAGGCTACACAACTTCCAGGACATCCAACTAGTCGACTATAGATATGATAAGTCGACTAATTGTGCTATTAGTCGACTACAAGAAAAGGGAAAGTCGACTAGGGTGAGTCCCAGTCAATAAACATGAAGTGCACAACTATTTAAACAGGTACTTGGTCGACTATAGGGCAATAGTTAGTCGACTAACAGGGGTATTAGTCGACTAACAGGAGGGGTAAGTCGACTAATGTAGGTTACAATCAACAAACAGAGAGTTGCTAACTTTCTGAACAGGCACCTAGTCGACTAAAGGAGTAAGGTTAGTCGACTGGAAAGGGTATTAGTCGACTATAACAGGGGCAAGTTGACTAATAAACCTGGCTGTGTATGATCAGGGCTTCCAACAATTCCTAAAAGTACACCAATTAAAAGACACATACTCATATACACCTTACATCCATTCACAGCACATAAACTCACACATGGATAGAAATTCCCATACACTCACGTACACTCAGGCACACCCTCACAAATTAAACGCACACTCTCAAAATACCATGCATAGCTAGATAAACGAAGAATGCTATATAGGAGAAGGAGACTCACCTACTTATGTACCTAATACCCATGTATACATTTATGTGACACCCACATTATTAATACACAGACATAATCACCATCATCATAATAATCACACATAAACCTATATGAATATTACAAACAAATATAAAATGAGAGAAGTGCACTCACATAACTTATCATGATGGCAATTAAATGTAACCACACCCATACTGTTAAATGAATGGAGAGGGAAAATGGAGACACTCACAATAGAGGAGATCAGAGAGTCGCGGAGGCTCGCCGGAGGAGTCAACGGCCTCGCCGATGGCTGGACTGCGCTGCCAAGGGAGACCCGCCATGGAAGGATGGATCCGCAGGGGCTGTTGTTGCTGCGGGTGGATCTGCTGGTCTTCAGGGGCAGCCTAGGTGCTGCTGTTGGCTGCCGCTGGAGGAGAGGAGGGCCACGGAGGGAGCTGTTGGCCTGGTTCCGCACACGGCCAAGGAGGGGGAGTCCTGGTGCGTGCGTACTGCCAACAGGGGAGATCCTGGCGCTGCTGCGCTGCCGAGGAGGGGCTGCGGCCTGGAGGGGAAGGGAATCCGGCTGGGGTGCCCTGGAGTTGCGGCTGCTGGTGGAAGAGATGGAGATGGCAGCTAGGTTAAGGAGAAGGAGATGGATTAGGGAATATGAGTGGTGGTTGAGAAAATTGGGGATTTGTTAGGATTATGATAGGTTGTTGGGATTTAGATATTTGGGTTGTGGGATTGGATCAA
This sequence comes from Agave tequilana, assembly GCA_038442645.1. NCBI lineage: Eukaryota > Viridiplantae > Streptophyta > Magnoliopsida > Asparagales > Asparagaceae > Agave > Agave tequilana. Next base: position 24,943 of record JAVJIF010007785.1, on the reverse strand, counting down.
ATGGGTAACGGGTTTAACAAATGGGCCACCAACAGAATTGGGCTAAGGAGAAAGAAAATTCAATAATTATATAAACACTAATAATAGTAGTAACACAATACTGCTAATAATAACATCTAATAACAATAATTATAATAATATGTACTTATAACAAGTGCAATAAATAATAACCAATACAAAATACATGTATACAGTTCAAAAATATTATCACTTATTACTAAAATGGTATTATAGAATAGGGATATTACATTCTACCCACCTTATAAAAATTTCGTCCTCGAAATTCAAATAAAGCAGGGAATGATAAAAGAATCAAGAATCAAGACAGAATACAAATAAGCTTCCACGTCGCCTCGTTGGGACACCACGATTCCGCTGCGCGCTCTGATCTCTGCTATCAGTTTCAGAATGAGGTAACCGATTTCAAAAGATAAGATCAGAAAAGATAGAATCAAAAGAAGAATAGAAATCAAGATGAAATTCAGATCGCTCTAAAAGAAGAGGTGCGATCAGGGAGATCGAAGGTTAAAGAGATGAATTTTCAAAGAGAGGACAGTCAATTCCAAGTGGGCTCAAAATCATTGTGTGAATCCTATATGTATATTGTAGTGTAATTATAACTCGTTCAAGTTATCGGTAAGAATCAAGTCCGTTTTATGTCGAAACCTGGCTCTGATACCAAAAAACCCTGTCACGCCCCGCTTCCTAAAATACGTGAAAACGGAGTCGCGACGAGAGTCGGCGACGTATATACGCGAGGAAAATACCCCACATATATACGCTAAGCCTAAAGTAACCTGAACAAGCTATAAATCCAAACCAATCAATCTATAATCACTGCAATATCCCATATAAACATCCACGCATGATATCATATAAAAGCACTGGAACAGAGAGTGAATCTGATATGAATGAATCAGAAAAATATAGGAATAAAAAATAATAGCAGGAATAAAGAAAGGAAAGAATACCAGAATCAAAAGGAAGAGAGAGTCCAACTCCTCGCAAAGCGTACAGTCTCATCGAACACCTACACAATAGAAACAAGCGTCCAATATCTGGACGTGCAAATCCAGGGTCGTCAGAAAGCGACCTAGTGAGTGTGTGTGTAAAGAGGAGAACTCGTGCATATAAACAGTGTGCATAAATAATAACAAATAACTGCAAACACTAAATAACATGATAAACAAACACTAAATAACAATACATGAATAAGAGTACATATAAAAGACCAGTAAAATAACTGTAAACAAACAACTAATGTCTAGATATGTAACCTAGCCTATGTCACTAGTCTGATATATAATCTGATCATGTATACAACATATGTCTATCATAGTATACATATGCACAGTCAGGTGATATAGTTAGTCACAATATGCTATAAACAATTTATTAACATTTATTATGTCAGTGAACATCAATTGCCACCTGTAATGGACGCATCCCATACTACGCCTACTACACGTATCAATCATGATCCTAAGTTATTGAAATTAATAGAAGAGACATTGTTCATGCTTTAGGTGGGTTCCGTACATACCCGGAACCACGGCCCAATCACCTGGCGCTGAACCAGATCCTATCGTTAGGTAGTCAATAACAATAACAATAACAATGTGTCAATATTAATGATAATAATGAACAATACGGGATGTCAGTCATCCCCCGGAACCCTGCAGTGGAACCGTATCTCGGCTGCGCAACATGTATCCTAGGTCCACCCTAATACAAACGCCGTCTCCTCCATCAATTTCCCCAATCCCAGTGTAAGTTGTCAATTTACATTATTATTTATAAAAATCAATATCCATGTTATTTCGATTACTGAGACGATACGGTGACGATAACAATATCAATGTAACAATAACAATGTGAACAATATTACCGTGTAAACGGAGAACAATAGAACAATGAAAGTGTTACGGTCCCACAATATTTTCCCAGTAACTTTCAATAACATGAATCAATACAACAACAGAACTAGATAATACTCAATAGCCAGTCTCATCTAAAGCTGATCATAATCTCATCCATCCCCACTAAAGAGATATCAATAACTGATCTATCGACTCATAGTCTCAGTAACAATCACAGTGAACATCAAACATTGAATCAAGTCCAAGTATCCGATACAGTAATCACCATCTCGGGAATCATTAATCAATCCTCTCATAATAACTCTATCTACATAACTGAAGTGATCAGTAAATAAACATGAAGCACATGGTATAACCTCGAGATCAACTAAGTCAACATACACCACAATCGTATCTGAATAGGAAACATCCTCAAAGAACTGAAATCTAGAATAGACCACTTATAAGTCAACATAACTAACTCTTAATTCCAATTGTCACATAATCATCAAGTATCAGTTCATATCGGATCATCTGATACAATAAACTGCCGTCCCCAACATATATCAATAATCAAAGCTCAGTCCTCTCACTCCATCCATCTACTCTGATCCCCAAGTCCTCACAAGTACCCACTACTATCAAGGTCAAACATAAGATCCCAACACTTGGCAACATAACAGATACATGTCTAAGAACTATCAAGTCGAGTCAATCCAACCAATATCTATTCCTCGAAATCATATTCTTCCATCTATAGCCAATACATAACTCGAGGGTAAAGTCCTCAATCCAATAAGAAAGCTAAATACAGCAGTCAGGCCAAGGTTAGTCGACTAGGGGAGATGAGCAAGTCGACTAGGGTGAGGGTTAGTCGACTAACAGGTGGACTAAGTCGACTAACAGGTAGAATAGTCGACTAACAGGGAAGCCAAGTCGACTACATAAATATAGGTCAGCAACAGAGGCTACAGAACTTCCAGGACATCCAACTAGTCGACTATAGATATGATAAGTCGACTAATTGTGCTATTAGTCGACTACAAGAAAAGGGAAAGTCGACTAGGGTGAGTCCCAGTCAATAAACATGAAGTGCACAACTATTTAAACAGGTACCTAGTCGACTATAGGGCAATAGTTAGTCGACTAACAGGGGTATTAGTCGACTAACAGGAGGAGTAAGTCGACTAATGTAGGTTACAGTCGACAAACAGAGAGTTGCTAACTTTCTGAACAGGCACCTAGTCGACTAAAGGAGTAAGGTTAGTCGACTGGAAAGGGTATTAGTCGACTATAACAGGGGCAAGTCGACTAATAAACCTGGCTGTGTGTATGATCAGGGCTTCCAACAATTCCTAAAAGTACACCAATTAAAAGACACATAATCATATACACCTTACATCCATTCACAGCACATAAACTCACACATGGATAGAAATTCCCATACACTCACGTACACTCAGACACACCTCCTCACAAATTAAACGCACACTCTCAAAATACCATGCATAGCTAGATAAACGGAGAATGCTAGATAGGAGAAGGACTCGCCTACTTATGTACCTAATACCCATGCATACATTTATGTGACACCCACATTATTAATACACGACATAATCACCATCATCATAATAATCACACATAAACCTATATGAATACAAACAAATATAAAATGAGAGAAGTGCACTCACATAACTTATCATGATGGCAATTAAATGTAACCACACCCATACTGTTAAATGAAATGGAGAGGGAAAATGGAGACACTTACAATGGAGGAGATCAGAGAGTCGCGGAGGCTCGCCGGAGGAGTCAACGGCCTCGCCGATGGCTGGACTGCTCTGCCAAGGGAGACCCGCAAAGGAAGGATGGATCCGCAGGGGCTGTTGTTGCCGCGGGTGGATCTGCTGGTTTTCACGGGCAGCCTAGGTGCTGCTGTTGGCTGCCGGTGGAGGAGAGGAGGGCCACGGAGGGAGCTGTTGGCCTGGTTCCGCACACGGCCAAGGAGGGGGAGTCCTGGTGCGTGCGTACTGCCAACAGGGGAGATCCTGGCGCTGCTGCGCTGCCGAGGAGGGGCTGCGGCCTGGAGGGGAAGGGAATCCGGCTGGGGTGCCCTGGAGTTGCGGTTGCTGGTGGAAGAGATGGAGATGGCAGCTAGGTTAAGGAGAAGGAGATGGATTAGGATTATGAGTGGTGGTTGAGAAAATTGAGGATTTGTTAGGATTATGATAGGTTGTTGGGATTTAGATATTTGGGTTGTGGGATTGGATCAAATGGGTAACGGGTTTTAACAAATGGGCCACCAACGGAATTGGGCTAAGGAGAAAGAATATTCAATAATCATATGAACACTAATAATAGTAGTAACACAATACTGCTAATAATAACATCTAATAACAATAATTATAATAATATATACTTATAACAAGTGCAATAAATAATAACCAATACAAAATCCATCTATACAGTTCAAAATTATTATCACTTATTACTAAAATGGTATTATAGAATAGGGATATTACAGCTTGCCTTCTCTAATGCTTGAAATTTAAAAGTTCAGAGAAAGAGATTTATCTCTCCTTTTATATTACATCCCTTTAATAAGCATGTAGTGTTTGTGCTACCTGAGTTTTGTTCTCTTCACAATTTCTTATATTATGTAAGAGCTTGCAAACTCTAATGAAGTTGGTTCCAATCCCAAAAGTCTGTCAAATTACAATGCATTCCTTTCTTTATTTTTATTATTTTTTCCCTTTTATCTTTGAACAAAGATGTACCTAATTTTATGATCCATATTTTTAATATCATTAAGATATTTGTAATGACATATAAATTTACCAAATAATTATATGATATTAAAGTTATAATAAAACGGAATTATAAGAATAATCCGCACATATCCGACCCTACCCAAGCAAACCCTAAATACCCACGGGTAGAGTTTCGGTTACCCATTTGTGTTTCGGGTGGGTTAATTGTGGGTTTTACGTTTCGGGTTTGGGTATACAATTGCCTTGCAACCCGCTGACCCGACCAATTGACACTCCCAACCATGGTACATGAGTAAGGTAATATTTTGCCTTGCCTGAATGTAGAGAGAAATATCAGTGAGTAATGTATCATTACCTACTGTTAACATAAAATCGTGTGTACATATCATATATCTTGTATATCTACCAGGGCCTTCCACAACATGTTCTCAAATGTTTACAATGTAAGGCAATGGGAAGTGAGTTGTGTTCAACCTGGAAGGGTATAGAAACTAGGGCAGAATCCTTCAACAGAAAAAGACGGGTTGGTTTGTGACTAGCCTCTCTTGTTGCTGTCCTCTCCGCATGTTCTCTTGTGATAGCTCGAAGCTCTTCTTGTTGCCTTCTTTTGGTTTAAGTCGCCTTTTTCTATTCTTTTTTCTCTCCAGAAAAAAAAAATGGGAAAAGAAGAAGCCGACTTAAACAGCAAGAAGGCAAGAGAAAGAGCTTCGAGCTATCACAAGAGAGAATATACATAAAGGACAGCAAGATGAGAGGCTAGTCACAAACCGATCAAGGTAGAGTCTGAAGAATTAAAGACAAATGAATAATGCATCTCAATGCATGTCAAAACCATAGAGCAAATTTGGAAGAGAATCACATAGTAATCAAGCAATGAGATCACGCAAAATCGAAACACAAATATGTGTCATAAAAATAGTTGGTGTAAAATGGGTAAGATCGCAATCACCTTCAACTAGAATTTGGGAATTAGAGTTTTGAAAGAAAAGAGAAAGAAGAAATAAAAATGGAACTTAGGGCTTGAGAAAAGAACCGGATAAATTTAGATTGCGCACCCCTTACACCACGGGCTTCAAAGCCCAAACTCAAGAGCTCAAAAAATTTAGCTAGAAAAATTTTTAATTATTCATTGTCCATCTTATTCATTGAATTGAGCTTCTTTATATAAGCTCTTACAAAGTGAACTTCTCTATCAAACCGATGTGAGACTAAATTTCAATAAAAAAACAGCTAAACTCAAAAAAAAAAAAACTAAAACATATAGTCATCTAAAAATTGATGATGTCCTCATCAATTCCCCTAGGGTGAGAGAAGCTCGACCCTATCGAGTGAGGGCTCCTCTCACGAAACATCTCAATTGGGCCAAAGCGGTGGCCATGACAGCAGCTCTGATGCGTCATATTTGACTCAGGGTGGTGGAGGTGAAAATAAAGAAAAAATATTGAAAGAGATTGGAACCACAAGCTCTAATACCAAATTGATGTAAAATGAGTAGGATCTCAATCCCCTTCAACTAAAATTTGAGAACTAGAGTTTTGAAAGAAAAGAGAAAGAAGAAATAGAAATGAAAATTAGAGTTTGAGAAAAGAGCTAGATAAATTTGCGCTTCGCACCCTTATACGAGTTTCGCATCCCTTATACCACGAGTTTCACACTCCAAAACTCAAGAACTCAACGGCTCAAGAAATTAAACTGAAAAAAATTTTAATTATTCATTGTCCATCTTAGTCATTGAGTTGAGCCTCTTTATATACGCCGTTACAAAGTGAACTTCCCATCACAACTGATGTGGGACTAAATTTCAATAAAAGAAAAACTAAACTAAAAAAAAAAGATAAATAAACTACGGCATAGAGTATCTAATAACTAATGATGTCCTCATCAATAGTGCTATTCACAATTAAAACTACAATAGTATAATAATAGAATAATTCTTTAAAGAATGACGACCATGAGAGTTCAAATGGAGAATCCAAGACAAAAGTATCAAAGAAACATACGCTGCAGTCTGCAGGAGCTTTTACCTAGTTCGTGCTTCTTCTGCGAGTAGAAATGGTTAAACAGGAACTTTGTGATATAATGTACTACTTTAAAGGCATGTATCTGGTCAAAGAAAAATAACAGTGGGCAAATATGACTGCATATGGGCAAATTGTTTTCCTAAAGTCAATCTTAAATAAAACGAAATAAGATTCCAGACCCAAAAAAACAAAGCACGCTAGAGTTTTACACATCAAGTTCAACTTCATCATATCTACAAATGAAACTCAATATCACAGAGCTAGAAAATTATGCATGTGAGTAAAAACAACACTACAGTCGTATCATCCAGTAGAAATGTGGAATTACCAAACTATCTAATTGTTAGGCTATTGATATACAAAACATCTAACAAATTTCATTATATAATAAAGCCAAAAGTGTTTTTGAGGAGTTTGATAGGTGCATGAGTCATAAGGTAGAGCATCTTAATAAGCTAGAATCTGAGGCTAAGCTGATTTTCTAACATTGTTTAGTTTCACGCCACCCAGCAAAAGCAGTACATTCTGACATCATTAACTCTTAAAGGGCTTTCTGCCACAAAGTTGAGGAAAGTTTATGACAATTAATAGTCACAATATCATCAAGCATATCTAGATAAAGAAAAAAGCCAAAAGTATGTAGACTGAGATTGCATATTGAACAATAAACAAATGCATGATACAAGAACAAACTTTTACTTGTATGAAAGGACTTTATGTTGATATTGTCACACACAATAAACTTGCAGCTATTCAAGAGAATCCTTTATTAAATGGTGGCCATAAATTAGCCTAACCGGGCTCAAAGCTTCAACCCTCACGAGTTCTCATTGTTGCATGAACTTCGAATTCTATCATGCCGACCTGCTGTAGTTGGTGCAACTATTGGCATTTGCACGTCTCTAGCATGACTATAACCCCTGCTGATGAAGGCCTCTTTGGGTCCAGGCTGGAATGTCTTTAGGCAGAATGGAAGACCCCATGGATTTATGGGCAAGAGCTTGACCAAAAAACATTATGCATTCACCCGACTCAGTTGACAGATTTTGAAATATCCAGTTGAAGCATATTCTGGGAAGTGTGACCTAGGAGATTCTCTGTGAGAACTTAATTAAAGTTGGGGTATTCTTAGGTTTGAGTTTGAGCTCTTTAAGGGGACACAATTTTGTATTGTCTTCTTTTCTCATAGTAAGTCATCTTACTGGTGCCTATGGACAAAGAGTATTCAACTGCGTAATCTCTGGGTATCTTGAGAGTGCTGTCTCCGTTTTTCTCTGCTTGGTTGTTATGGTATAGTCTGCACTTTGCTGCTTTAGGCCTATCCCTCACAAACTACCATGCTAGTCGGGTGTTAAGATGGATGCTTCTGGTTCCTTTCCAAGGAGGCCTGGGGAGACTTCCTCTCCATAGTTCTACCCATTTAAGGAAGGGACATCGTACATTACTAAAAATTTATCGCGGTTGTCCTTTTAGGAAGGTATGGGTGGAAAAGGGCAGTAGATAGTAGGATAGATAATTGTGAAACGACCTTGTATATATCTTAACAATATCAATACGAAGTATTCATCCTAGCCGCAACCGTATGAAGGAAAAAAAGAAAAGATGTCAGCAATTAAAAATCATGATATTTATGGTCTAGGGAGAGAGGCAATTAATATATTGAAATTCAGGATAAGAATATATACCATTGCAAAAGAATAAGATATCAATTATTACCTCTTTATGGAGTTTGATGCCGCTTTGCAACCCTCAGCCTCGTGACAGGAAGGGTGTTGCTTACTTTTGTCCCATCAGCTCCTCTTGCCTTCATAATTATGACAATTCTGCATGTAATGAGTAAGGACCTTCAATATCCCTCCCCCGCACACTCTAGACTATCACTCAATCCTCTTCTCCCTCTAATTTATAGCCGACTCGGCACCGCTGTATGACAATAGACAATCTAACCCCATCTCTAGTAAAGTTAGCAAATCATAAGTTCTAATTAACGTCAGCTTCTTGCTTTCTAATTATGATTCTGCACATAACGAGTAAGGACCTTCACAATCTCTCTCATCCACACTCTAAGCCTAGCACCCATCCTTCTCCCATCTAATTTATATCGACGCGTCCCTCCTGTATGACAATTCATCTAATACCTTCTCTAGTAAACTTAAGAAATTATTAGTTCTAATTCAACATATCTTGTACCATTTCTTCCATAGTCAGCAAGCTACTAATTAGAATTAAAAACAAAAGCATCATATCTCCTTTGGGTAAACCATGAATCGATAAAAATCATGAGTCCAATGACTAACATGTCTTAACTATGCATTCCCCACAAATTCACAGGCTTATCCTTATCATCATATATTCCAAAACCTCTAGCTAATCCATTGAGGAATCTCATAATATTGAAAAAATTAGGGACTTTGATGATTGGCAAATCCAGAGGTGGGAGGGTCTGATTCTGACCCCATAAAATAATTTTAACTATACTATCATTTGCGGATTTAAGAATCTCATTTTGAAAAAATAATGATTCAAGCTCCAAGCATTCCAAAGAGTGGCTCAGACATCTCTTGAAATTTGCATTACGCATAGGCAAAGATGAGAATGTAAAGGTTAATACTTTCCCTGTCCAATCAGGATAAAGAAAGTAAAAGAAAAATACTCACTAGGATGGAAAACAGATAAACAGAATGAAAGAGCTTATAATGTTCTCAAGATGAGAACTATATGAGATATAAGGGGAAAAAAGGAAGAAGCTGTACAACATAATACGTAGATTCTTATATGCTAGTCACAAGGGAAAAAAGGGAGAATGAATTGAACAATTGTATTCCAGAACTCTTCATGTCCCGATATAATACAATGCAACTGGAAAGACAAAAGAAACAAGAATATTATTACAGGGGACATAAATCATGCGCACCACCTCAGTCTTATAAGCTGCAATCAGCAATCAGCTGCTAGTATACAAGATCTGAAATAGTTAGCTACTACAAAACTCACTAAATAATGAAGGAAAATCAGTGAAGAACTCCACTCATTTTATGAATAGCAGACGCATTGATATATTTACTGGTGCTCATTCATATCGTGCATAACACTCTCTATTTTAAACGGCTTGCTAAAAACCTCTAAGACCTCAAGAGGTGACACTAACTACACAAGCATATTTCCTTCTACTGCTTAACTTTCATATAACAATATTTATGAAAATATGAAAAGATTGTTTCTGTGCACCTTTTCATATAAATGATATTTAACACGATAAATTATTCCATGCACTAAACCCAGACTCTATATTCAAGATGAGTAGTTATATATACCCAACAAACTTGCCTGATTTAGTTCGACGGACAAGCAATCCATGTATCAGTTAACGGCATCAGTTTTTTTTATAAATCTCAAAAAAAAAAAAAAAAAAAAAAAAAAAAAAAAAAAAAAAAAAAACAAGGCGCATGTCATGAGTAAGAATCTAGAGGTGCTTGAAATAAGAGATTCTATGAACTACTATGTACAAGCCTTCTAACTTGTAAGTGTACTTAAAAATCCTAATGCCCATGGCTTTTAAATGAATCTAAATTGGTGCCATGACCTCTCTTTATAAAAATTTACAGAGTAAATCCAAAAAAAAAAAAAAAACAGGTCAGCAGTTCAAGGATTTCATACCCCACCAATGTGCTCCTCTGATTCTTCTATTACGCTAATACCTGGCAATTTTCTCAATCCTCTTTCTCTAGCAACAGTTCTTAAACTTGCAGCTTCATCCCATTTCCCAGCTTCAGAATATAGGTTACAAACAAGTGAATAAACACTTGGATTTTGTGGCTCTAAATCTAGAAGCTGCCTTCCAATTAGTTCTCCCAACTCTATGTTCCTGTGAACTCTACAAGCAGCAAGTAAAGCAGATAGTGCATTTGTCTTGTTGCTTAAAGGCGAACACTTGACAAAATTATATGCTTGCTCCAGCCGACCTGCTCGACCCAACAAATCAACCATGCAGTTGTAGTGCTCCTCCTTTGGGACAATGGGAAAATAATTGCAATTCATGGATCTGAAGATCTTCCAACCCTCTTCAACTAGCCCAGCATGGCTACATGCAGAGAGAACAGAAGTGAAAGTCATCTCATCTGGGATAATTTTTTCCCCGCGCATTCTGTGAAAAAGCTCAAGGACTTCTCTACAGTACCCATGAATCCCATATGCAGCAATCATTGTGTTCCATGAGGTCAGCCCTCCTTCTACCAAACTATTGAATACAGCCTGACCAATATCTAACCTTCCACACTTGGCATAAGTCATGATCATAGAATTAACAGTAGCAACATCTTTCTCCAAGCAAGTTCGGTAGATATATCCATGGATTTGCTTAACTTCTGCTAAACATCCTATCTGCGAAAGTGCCTGAAGTAAGGTAATGAGAGTTACAGAGTCTGGTTTCTCTCCTGTCCGTCTCATTAGCTGAAAAAGTGCTAGAGCTTCATTGCCTTTGCCAAAGTTTACATAGCCCATCATCATAGAAGTCCAAGACACCAAATCCTTTCCATTTAACAAGTCAAAAAACCTCCTTGCGGTGTCAGTGTATCCCCATTTAGCATACATGTCTATGATCTGATTAGAAACATCTATCTCAGTATAAGGAAAATTCCTGACCGCAATTCCATGGATCCACCTGCCTTTTCTCATATCTCTTAGATCTGCAAATGCCGAAAGAAAACTCAGCACAGTCACGGAGTCTGGTCTGATACCTGCTTTCACCATCTCTCTAAACATCTTAATGGCCTCCTCAACTTCATTATTTTGTAAGTAACCTGAAATCATTACATTGTATAAGATTTCATCTCTAAGTATCAGCTCATCAAAAATTAGCCTTGCCTTCTTTATTTTACCACATCTTGAATATAAATCAATAAGAGCAGTAGTTACCACTATATCAAGAGAAATATCTCTCCTAAATAGGTAAGCATGGATGCTTGTAACTTTGTAAGCATAGTTCAGATCAGAACAAGCTTTGAGAACATTTGCCAAGGTGATAGAATCTGGAGAAAAGTTTGCTTCTTTCACTATAAGACAGAAAGATTGCAAAGCTTCGTAAGTCTGACCACAATGAATGAGACCCGCAATCATAGCATTCCAGGAAGCAACTGTTCTTCCTGTTTGATTCAAAATACATGCAGCAGAAGCCGAAGCACTGCACCTAGAGTACATGTCAACAAGACTTGTATTGAAAACTTCATCCGAAAGACCAATTCCTCTCCTCAAGGCATAACCATGGACTGCTTTACCTTTTCTAAGTGCTTTTAAATGCCCTGAAGCTTGAAGCAAGCTCACCAAGGTTACCGGTTGGCATCCAATCCTTCTCTCCACATACTGCTAGCAATCCTAAACGCCATGTGTGCTCTGGAGTCAGAATGCTTTGCATACCCTGTAACCATTGCGGTGTAAGCAACAACATCTTTGTCCAATATTTCATCAAATGCTCCTTTTGCATCATCCATACTTCCACATCTTGAGTATAATACAACTAGCGAAGAACCAGTGAATTTTCCATCATTTAAACCAACCTTAACAGCATCTCCATGGATTCCTCTACCCAATTCCACATCTTCCAACTCAGTACAACTCTTCAAACCAAATGTAATGGCCGAACTGTCAATACCGATCCCTTGTGACTTCAACTTCAAATACAACTGAAGAACCTCCTCAAAATGGCTTGATCTAAAGTACCCAACAATAGCTGAATTCCAAAGAGAGAGATTTCTGTTGATGATTTTATCGAATACCCATCTGGATTCTGATAAGCTACCAGAATTAGCATAGCAATTCAACAGCTTGGACCCGATGTAAATATCTTTATCAAAACCATGAGTAAGAATGCAAGCATGGACCTTTCTTAGGGATCTGATATCTACACATTTCTCCAAAGAAGAAGCAAACATATCTGCACTATATCGTCCTCGGGATGCTGATTCTAGTCTGCCAAAACTCGATAATTTATTACGAGTAATTCTTACGGGCTGAAGCCCAGAAGATAAAGGAGCCATCTTTAATTTCCAAAAGGGTTAATGGGTTGCATAAACAAGGATCATATGAATTATTTAAAAAGGCACACCACTCTTGAACATACATCCAATTTCTCAGACAGAATGAAAGAATTGGAAAACTAGAATCCGTTATTGAACCCTACATCTTCTCAAATAACCAAGAAGCATTTTTATCAGGATTTGCTCAAAAAGGAGGCAATTTTCTTATAAATATATACTCAAATCAACTTCAACAGGGGGGAAATCCAACCCAAGCGAGAGAAGAAGAAAAGGAGGCACCTTTCTCATATTCATACTCAATTTCTAATTAAAACATCGGAATAAACAAACCCTAATTCCCACCAAATCACTGCAAAATCAACGAGGCCCCAACTCCCTCGTTGGAGAAGCAGGCAGCCGGTCCAAGAAATTCCGGCACCGAAGCTCCTGCGGCGTAGCGGTATCGGCCTCCGACACCGCCGCCCCGCCGTCGTCGAAGTTGAGTGCGTAGCTGAGGGGATCGTACTGGAAGTCGGCGGAGTGGTGGCGGCGACGCCGCGCGAAACGGCTCTTGAATTTCGGGTCCGGGCGGCACGCGGCGAGCGAGCGGGGTAGGCACGAGGGCGTTTCGGCCGTGTCGGGGAGGAAGCAGGAAGCGAGGCCGGAGCGAGGAACGGAGCGGGGTTTCGGTTTTATTTTGGATGGGTTCGTGAAAATGGTTGCGGATTCGGAGTTTGTTTGACAATGACCCATTTTCTTTTTTTCCCCCTAAAAAATAAATTGGGAATTTTTTTTTGGGAAATGAGAAGAAAGAGGAGTATTTATAAGCACGTACTTTATTTGATTCTAAAAAAAATAAATCCTGGAAATATGAGTATTTATTATAACCACCATTGGAAAATAGAATCTTGCTGAATTATTTGAGCGGCGCGGTTTTAATTCATTTTTATGTTTTATTTATAGTATCTATTTCTCTTTTCAAGTGTATATATATATATATCAGAAAAATATATATCAGCCGACAGCTGAGAGTGTCTCTCAGTCGATGGTGACGTGGCGTAATATTTGCCACAGAATTGGGTAATCTTTTATATAAATGTATCAGATCTCTCTCATCCTGTCATTTTTGATGTCGAGCCCCAATCATTATGTTGGCCCGAAGGCCCATCACTCTAGTTTTGATGATGATCAACTCATGTAGTTATAGTACTAATGATTTGTGTTTAATTAGTGACAGATTTATGATCAAGATCTTAGTAGGTGCATAGCTTCAACAAAGGATTTAAAGTCAAGTTTTGGAGCTAGCACGGTTTTGATCCAAGAGCCATTGGATCGTGTTTGGACCAAGTCAAGAAGATGAGAAGGCTTCAAGTGAAGACTTCAAGAAGATGAAGACTTGTGTCTAGGTTTGTTTTAGAAGATTTTATTTTTAGATAAAATGTAAAGGATAGAGTAGTTGGTGGATTGCTCAAGTATCTTATACACACACTCTTGATTTAGTTTGTTTTACAAAAATTTTCTATTTTAGAAAATACATGTTTGGATTTTGGTTTTCAAGTTTACACATCTTTTAACCAAAATCATGTTTAGTGCATAATGTCAAAAACATAGATATTTCACCATGTTTGTGTAGTGATCATATCCATACACCATATGCTTTCAAAGTTGTTTAAATATCTTGTTTTTGTATTTGGAGATGTTTTGGAAAAACAAGTTTTGAAAAACCAAGTTTGGAAAAATACTGTTTTCATTTGAGCCAATTTTTCCATATTACAAAAATAGTCCAAATCATTTGTAACATGCCTTGATTTTGTGCAAGCATGTTTGTTTATCAAAGTATATTGATAAAACTATTTTTGTAGATTTTCTATATTTTATGGGATTTTATTTCAGCCAAAAAGACCAAGTTTTTAATCCCTTGTGTTTGCAATTGCTCACTCTCTCTCTATTTGTCTCTTGTTTATATCTTGCATGCTATTACTTGTCTTAAATAGTTTGTTTAGGTCATAATAGTTTTTACTTCCGCATTATTTGGCATTAAGTGACCATTAGATTAGTCATCACCTATTCACCCCCCCTCTAGGTGAACTTACAATTGGTATCAGAGCCAAGTGCTCTGTTTTTGGGTCCTACAACCTAGAGTTAAAGATCCTCTTTTTAGGCTAATCACAATATTTGTACACACACTATGGACTTCATGTCACCACCCACTTCTGACATTCTTAACAACCAAATTGGAAGGTTAAGATGTCTTTGTACCTCAAGGCCCTAGGCATTCATGTTTACCTTGCCATCACTAATGATTATTGTTTAAATGGTAAGAATCTTGAGGCTAATGCAAAAGCCCTTTATGCTTTGAAGTCTACCCTAAATGATGATTATTTATCTAGGGTTTCTAATGTTGATTCGGCTTTTGTAGCTTGGAACATCATCACCTCCCTTGACGAAAAAGATCTATATTATGCCGGGAGCGATTCGAACGTTGGAAGCAACACCTCCAACTTGTGCTATATGGTCCAAGGGGACAACCCCTTGAGGTAAACACCGAATCTGAGGTAGAAGATAATGACATGTCATATGATGAACTTGCATCTTTTTGTCAAAACTATTAGAAAAATATGACATGCTTAGAAAAGATAATAAAAATTTGAAAAGAATTTTGATTGCATGCATAAAGAAAATGATTCATTTAGAACTAAGGTTGCATGCTTAGAAAAGGAAAAAGAAGATTTGAAAAATGAGAATATTTCCTTAATGTCTAAATTGAATGAATTGTGGAAGGAAATATGATTTTGAAAAATGAAATTATCTTGGTTGAGAAACAAAAAGAAATTGCTTTTCAAGAAACAACTCTTTGAAAAGAAAAATTTGTGAAAAAGAAAAAGTTATTGTTTCTAAAAGAATAAGAAAAATGACTCTATATCTCACCTTTCTCTACATGCCACCATTGATGATAGTGAGATTAAATTTTTGAAAAATAAAATTGATAGTTTGAGCTCAACCTTGAGCTCTTGTGCATTTAACCACACTAGATTGGAGTCTATGTTTTCAAAGAAACAACCTCCACATTCTCATGCACATCATCATCATGCATATGCTTATGTTGCACGTCATGATCACACTCACACACATAAGCATACTAAGGTGTACAAGTGTACACATTGTGGCCGCAAAGGCCATCTAGCAAAATTTTGTTATGATAAGATAAATGTTTTAAATTTGCTAAGAAAAATGTTTGGATCCCTTATAAGACTAACCCTCAAGGACCCAAGAAAAATGGGTACCAAAGTCCCCACTTTTTATTTTTGATGTAGGTGAGGGCTTTGACACGACGTGAGAGGGATGGTGCCTTGATGGTGGATGCACATGGACGTGATGGACACATATATAAGATGCATCGCTATCAAGGAGGTTTGGTGGGTCAACCACCATGTTTGGAGTTTTGGAACATAGTTCCTTAGTTGGTAACTATTTCTAAACTCTTAGTTTATTTATTTACATGCTTGTTCATATATCATATTTTTAGCATGTTCATGTTTTAATTGCTTTTGTGCTTCATGTGGTAAATACTAGTTTAATGTAGTTTTTATTAAAACTTGGATTTATACATGTACAAGTAGTGAGCAACAAATTGATTCATATATGTTTGCACTTCATGCTCATTTGTACCCACTACATGCACATCTATAGCCTAGTTTTGATGATTCTTTCATTTACACTTGTTTTGCCTATTTTCATGTTTTACTTCATGTATATGTAATTTTTATTCAAATCTAATAAATATACATGTATACCCGTGAGTCTCTTGCCTTCATGCAAATACCTTTAATAGACTCTTTTATGTTTGGGATATGTATGCATATTGTTAGATTTAGATAAATCATATATATACCTAGAAGTTTATTGTTTTTAATGAAAATGAATTTTTATGTTTTATAAAAATAAAAGATTCATGTTCATTTTGAGCTTCATTGATTAATTTCATGAAAATTCTATTTACATAATTTTTGAACACTCACACTTTATTTGTTTATCATGACTTTGGTTCATGAACATATTTTTGAGCTTTATAGATCGAGTGTCAATTCTTGTGTATTTGGTATGATTCATGAATTACATATGATTTGGTTTCATGTTTTTGAAGGATCTTTAACTAGTTTCTTAAAAATTAATTTAACTAGTTATTTATTCTTCAATGTTTATGAGATATACACATGATCCTATTATTGTTTCAATTGGTATCATTGAATCGTTTCAATTGGTATCAATTTGACTCTATTTTGTATATACTCATATTTTGTTTTCTTATATATGTATGTATCAATTTCATTTGGTATACTCATTTTTCATACATATATATGAGTTATTTTTTGTGCTTAAGTTAATCGATTTACATGTTTAAAAGCACAAACTTCGTTTATGCTAAGCTTACCTCAAATTTTTTAAAGCTTATGCATTATGTTTTAAAATTGGTATAAAAAAAAAACAATATGTTTATTTGACATCTCAAAATTTATTTTAATAAAGAAAAATTCAAAAAAAAATGTTTTGATTTGTATTGCCTATATGCAAGGAGAGCTTAACATCTCTTCTACATATAGATTCATGTTGAGTGTATTGTATATTGAGGAGCTTGACATTCTTCTTTATGTGATACACGTGTGTAGGGGGAGCTTCACTTCTCCTCTTATGCATTACATATTATACGTTATGTGAATTAGGGCTTGTCATCCCTCTTTCATGTAATGTATATGTGTAGGGAAGTTACTTTACCGTCTTCCTCTTCATGAATGTATATCCCATATAACCATTTATTGATTTGTTTGGTTTACCCCTTCTTTGGTTCTTTGTTTCAGACAAAAAGGGGAGAAAAATTTGATGATTTTATTTACTTTAACCCCTTTGTTGATGATTGACAAAAAGGGGGAGAAAGATTTTGGATTTATATGCATGTTTTGTGAAAAAGGATTGTTTATGCATATATGTTTTGTTTTGCAAATAGGAGAAAAGGAATTTGATTTGTTTTATGCTTGATTAGCATGTTTACTCCTACATTTGGTATCATGTTTATGTGCCTCATTGCATATTTATTTTGTTTATGTGTTATGCATGAGTTAAGGGGGAGCTTCTTTGGAGCTTTACTTTAATCCATGCATATATAACTTCATGAGTTTTGTCATCATCAAAAGGGGGGAGATTGTTGGCCCGAAGGCCCATCACTCTAGTTTTGATGATGATCAACTCATGTAGTTATAGTACTAATGATCTTGTGTTTAATTAATGACAGATTTATGATCAAGATCTTAGTAGGTGCATAGCTTCAACAAAGAATTTAAAGTCAAGTTTTGGAGCTAGCACGGTTTGATCTAAGAGCCATTGGATCGTGTTTGGACCAAGTCAAGAAGATGAGAAGGCTTCAAGTGAAGACTTCAAGAAGATGATGACTTGTGTCTAGGTTTGTTTTAGAAGATTTTTTTTAGATAAAATGTAAAGGATAGAGTAGTTGGTGGATTGCTCAAGTATCTTATACACACACACTCTTGATTTAGTTTGTTTTACAAAAGATTTTCTATTTTAGAAAATACATGTTTGGATTTTGGTTTTCAAGTTTACACATCTTTTAACCAAAATCATGTTTGGTGCATAATGTCAAAAAACATAGATATTTCACCATGTTTGTGTAGTGGATTATATCCATACACCATATACTTTCAAAGTTGTTTAAATATCTTTGTTTTTGTATTTGAAGATGTTTTGGAAAAACAAGTTTTGGAAAAACCAAGTTTGGAAAAATACTGTTTTCATTTGAGTCATTTTTCCATATTACAAAAATAGTCCAAATCATTTGTAACATGCCTTGATTTTGTGCAAGCATGTTTGTTTATCAAAGTATATTGGTAAAACTATTTTTGTAGATTTTCTATATTTTATGGGATTTTATTTCAGCCAAAAAGACCAAGTTTTTAATCCCTTGTGTTTGCGATTGCTCACTTTCTCTCTCTCTCTCTTTGTCTCTTGTTTATATCTTACATGCTATTACTTGTCTTATCTTTACATGCTTGATATATTGTGTGCTTAATTGCTATACTTGCTTGAATTGTTTGCTAACACTTGTATTTAACCAAGAGAGGCAAACGCGGCACCTCAACCCTTATCTAGGGGAATCTAGAGGAGTTTGTCCAGAGCCCTTCACGGGGAATTCGGCAACACTCTTGTGTTATACGTGGTGTTTAGTTTAAATAGTTTGTTTAGGTCATAATAGTTTTTACTTCCGCATTATTTGGCATTAAGTGACCATTAGATTAGCCATCACCTATTCACCCCCCTCTAGGTGAACTTACACATTATTCATATCCGGCAACCCCATCTCGCTGCCGGCCCTGCCCATTTTTCTCTCTATCTGAATATGAATCAGGTCTCTTCAAGTGCAACTTCATCAACGAACGAAACAAATTAGAATACTTTTTATTAATTTTTATACGCAGAAATTATGATTTTCAGGAATGCGACTAAGCTTGCAGTGGTCAATAAAATAATTTCTCAATTATTTAAAAAAAGACTTTAGTCGCAGTATACAATTATATTAAGATTATATCATATGGAACTTATAGACATGCCATTTTTTTGTGCTTAATTAATATACAAATAGATTCTTTTTTTGCAGAAAATTATGATATGATCTGTAAGGATTTTACTGACTGCGACCATAATCGCAGTTTACTTATTCACATGCCATATATAAAGATCAAGATTCTTTTACATGTGGCATGCGAATAAGCAATCACAGTGCTTAACGATAGCATGTTGTGGATGAGTTTTTTTTCTAAATTAAAAGTAAAAAATGGTGAATAAGGACTAAGATTATAGTCGCAGTTTACTTATGATTTTATATTTATTTTTTTACTGCTGCTGTTGTCTCTTTTTCACGTATTTGTGTTACACATTGTGACCGTAGTCGCAGTTTTTAATTTATGATATACAGTGAATTATACTGATTTGAGAGGATTGAGATCATGATCGCAGTATCAACTGTTGATATAGTTAACTTTTAGACTGCAACTCTGAACGAAGTTTTTAATTTGATTGAATGAACAATGATCAAACTATTTTGTTAGGACTGCGACCATGGTCCCAGTTTCATGTATCAATATAATTAATAATGGACTGCGATCATAATCGTAGTTTTTTACTTGAGAGTAATTATTAACTGAAAATTGCGACCATAGTCACAATTGAGATGCAAAACTAATAACTTTTCATTTATAATCACAAAGTGCGACCATAGTTAACTTCTTAATAAAAGATTTACATTATTCTTTAGTAAATGATTTTATTTCTTATCGTATGATAACAATATTTGCAGGCAATATATTAGGTCAGCGACCATAGAAGCAGTATTTATAAAACCACTCAAAGTCCTGTAATCACTGCGAATTAAAATACATGAAAGAAATATACTTTACATGTATTTTAAAAATATGAAAGATCATTTTTCAGATAGAAGTAAATTTTATTTATAACATAATATGGTCAGAAAGAGACCTACAAAAAAATAGTATTAAAAGCTCTTAAAAGAAGAAAAAAATAAGCTAAATATCAGAAGAAAATCTTAGTTCTCGTTGTCATCACCATTATAAATAAATTCGTCATCTTCATTCTCCTCGTCTTCCTCTTCATTATTTCTTTCCTCATCTTATCCCTTGTCGACTAGCTCGTTGTCCTCTTCGCTTTCTTTCTCTTTTTTAGGGTACTTTGGTTCGTTGATAAACATTCAGGATGGATCATCTATATCAAGCTCTTCTTTCGGTCCGTGTCGAGAAGAACCTTCAGAGGATATACTCAAAGAAAGTGTGCCTTCAGCATCAGAGGACATGCTTTCATCAAGCATGTCTTTGTAAAGTAGCAAAGGAATAAGTTTCTCACTAGGCCCCATGAAAACTTGATCATCCTCTTAAAGAGGAGGATCAGAAGTAACATTATTTGATGTAGTGAGATAGTCAAAATGAGAGAAGTCCAGACTACCATCAAATTCACTAGAATCCCCTGAAGAAAGAGGACCGGTGAGAGAATGATTGAAGTTGAAATCTGAGTGTTCAGGGGAAGAAGATGGGGAAGACATGATTCAAGAATAAATTATTTCAGGAAGTTTAGAAATCAAATTGAAGAAGAAGAGCACAAATATTTTTTTAAGATATGAGATCTTTAAAATATATTACCTAAAGGTACTACAAAAAGGCCAATACTGTGAAATGACGTGAATAGTAATAATAAGTATTAGAGGTGACAATTGAGTATTCGAAGAAGAGATAAAAAGAAATTAAATATTTAATTGAATGAAGCAGTTATAGGGAGAATCAAAGAGTACCATTTTTTTCAGAAGTTTATGATGTGAACTACAAATTATCTTTTTATAGAATATTTTTTTCTATATATTTAAATTTCATATGGTGCACATCTTTCCTTTATCGAGATTAATTTTAGTGCCCCTCTTTTTTGAGACTGTTGTTGTATCATCATGGTAGATATTAATTACCGCAATTAGGTCAGAGTAATTAATATAGTTTTTTATAACTTGTGATATATACGGACTGCCCGAATGGTTGCAGGGCTAATCTATTTTATTAGGTCTGATTGTTGCTAGGTGTAACTGTTGGCCCAAAGGCCTTCCACTCTAGTTTTGATGATGATTAACTCATGTAGTTATGTGTACTAATAATCTTGTGATTTTAGTTTCAGATTATTAATCAAGTTATTAGTAGGTGATTAGCTTCAACAAGATGATTTGGAAGCTTTCACATGTTGATTCAAGAGCCCGAGCGTCAAAGATCATATATAGCAATTGCTCGGTGGATCAAGGAGTTTTGGATCGAGTCGGCTTGGAGACGGCGCTCTACAAGAAGACATTGGTACCCTAGTTTAGTTTTGTGTTTAGATCCAAATTGTAAAGATTAGAATAGTATGATATGCACAAGTTCACAACACACAAGTTTTATATTTGGATATTGGTTTTTTCGGTGTTTAGTTTAACCGATATTTGTTTTCATGAATAGATTGATCAAAACAAGTTTAAATAGTTTATATGTATAATAGATGTATTCTAGTTATACATGCATGCTTAAACTTCCTATACAAACTTATTTTGACTATCCTATTCATGTATAGAAAAATCCATGTTTGATAAAATACATGTTTTGATTTTTGGTAAAAATGTTAAGACACAAAAATATTTCATATGCTTGATATTTGAGCTAAAATATTTATCACATATTTACATATCAATGCAAAATGATAAAACTATTTTTGGGTATTTTTACAAGAGATAAAAGAATTTTTAGAAATATTTTTAACATGTGTTTCTGTCCCAGTTTTTGTGGCTGACAGGCCAGATCGGCCGACCGCTCGGGTCGACCGCACCAAGGGCCGGTCGACCCTTGCGGTCGACCGACGTGCACAAGCCTGTGCACGTTTGGCAGACACAGGGACAGGGACGGTCGGCCGGGCGGCCGACCGGATCTGAGAGCAGTGCTCTCTGTTTATTTGGGTCGACCAGGCGGTCGACCGGGTTGACCCAACGGTCACATTTCTGACCGTTGGCGGTCGGCCGGGCCGGCCGACCGGTAGCCTGTCAGGCTGTCAGATCAGTCTAACGGCTAGTTTTGTTTTGGGGCTATAAATACCCCATCTCTTCATGGTTTTTAACTAAGATTTCAAGAGCCAAAATTTCTCTGATATACAAGTGTTTTAAACAAGTTTTCAAAAGTGTTTTTGGGATTTAAACTTCCAATCTTATTTGTTTTAGGTTTTTGAAAAAATCAAAGAAAAGAGAATTTTGGGAGATTTTGTGTTTGTTCTTCATTTCCATTATCTTCAAGAGTTTTCCCAAGATTATTTCTTTAAGTTTTTGTTTTCCAAAACACCTAGTTTTTCCACTTGAGCTATCTTCTATCCTAATCTATTTAGGATCTTTTTGTTTGTGGAAAAGGAGAGATTGTTTGTGATTGAAAGAGACCACCCATTGTAAACCCTCATTATTTGGTTGCTCCCTCTTTGGTAGAGGTTGAGGTTGTGGATTTGAGGTGATTGGTTTACTCCCTCTTTGGTAGAGGTGGAGATTGGTGTTTACTCCCTCTTGGTGAGGTGGAGTTGGTTGTTGGTTTGTATCCCTCAAGTGTGAGGTGGATTGGTTATTGTTTGGCTACGGGCCTACCCCTCAGTTGTGAGGCGGTGTTTGAGAGAGGAGTTCAGTACTCCCTTATTGTAACAAATCCTCTTCGGTAGAGGTTCCCTCGGTGGGAGTATAGTGGATTAGAAATCCTTCTCGGTGAAGGCGGGGATGCAGAGCTAGGGGCTCGAACCTCGAAACATATCATTGTGTTTGCGTTTGATCCAATTTCTCTTAACCCTCTCTCTTTAAATTGTGCAAAGCATCATTCATTTCATCATACCATATTTGCTTGTGTTGAGCATTGTTTCATATTGCCATATCCATTATATGCTTGTGTGTGTATCACTTATACTTAACCACAAGACTTCATATAGCACCTCAACCAATTCAAGGGGAATCAAGAGGAGTTAGTCCAGAGCCCTTCACGAGGAATTCGGCTACACTTGTGTGTTGTATTAAGTGTGTTGCAAAATTTGCATTAGCCTCTGCATTTAGCGCATTTAGTTCCTAGATTAGCATTTTCACCTATTCACCCCCTCTCTAGGTGATTTACAATTGGTATCAGAGCCAACGCTCCTGATACTTAGGCTTAACATCTTAGGAGTGAGATCCTTTGTTTGCTAATCTATTATTTGCATTTGCTTGTTTGCACACATATAGTTTACCATGGACTTCATGACCCCACCTATGTATGATGCTTCCAACATTCTTGTTTGAAAGACTAAGATGTCCATATACCTCCAAACCCTAGGCTTACATGTTTTCCTTGCGGCTACCAAGAAATGCTATCTTGGAAATCGCATTCATATAGGGGCCAATGCACAAGCCCTTGAGGCCATTAGAAGCACGCTTTCAAAAGAATATCTTATGCATGTTTCTAACCTTGATTCCGCTTTTGCAGTGTGGAACAAGTTGACAACCACAACCACTCCAAGCTTCAATTGCCAATCCAACAAGAGGAGGAATCTAGTGGAGACTCCGAGTCACAATGCTTAATGGTCCAAGGGAATGACTCCCTTGAGGTACACTCGGAAACCCACTTAGATGATGATGATGATGCTAGTTCTTCAAATGATTATATTGATGCCCATGCTTTAAATGAAGAACTATCTATTGTGTGTGAAAAATTAATAGAAAAATATAAGTTTTGAAAAAGAAAAGTCTAGGAATTGAAAAGAAAATAAAAGTTTGCATTCTAGACTTAACAATGTTTTGCAAGAGAAGGAAGAGATTTCTAGTGAATGTGACTCACTTAGATCTCAACTTAATCTTGTTTAAAAGAAAATGATTTGTTGAAAAATAAAAATGATTGTGAAAATGTTTTGAAGAAAATAAAGTTTTGTCTTCAAAAATTGAATTTGTTGTAAAAGAAAATAATTCTTTGAAAATAAAATTGATTCTATTTCAAAGGATTTAGAAGCTTGTTTAAAGAAAAATATTGTTTTGAAAAATGATTTAGATGCACATGTTTGCCATGCTAGTGTAGCCTCTTCATCTAGTCTACCTATTACATGCACCTCTTCTTCTAAGATTAATGATGATTTTTGTTTGTTGAAGAAGAGAGTGGATTGTTTGGGCTCCACTTTGAGCCATTGTGCCAAGAGCCATACACGTTTGGAAACTTTATTTCAAAAGAAACAAGTTCCATCTTTTCATGCACACCCTCTACGGCATACACATGCTCCTCACGGACACACCCATCACATGTATGCTCATGTGTACACTTGTACACATTGTGGACGTACGGGCCACCTTGCTAAATTTTGCTTTGATAGATTACATAATGTAAATTTAGCAAATAAGTTTGTTTGGGTTAGAGAAGGTACTAACCCCCATGGACTCAAGAAGATATGGGTACCAAAGACCACCCCTCTTATCTTTGATGCAGGTGTGGGCTCTCACATGACGTGAGAGTTGCCGTACCTTGGAGTGGATGCGTTCCGAACTTCATGGAAATCAATTGGATGCATCACGTTCAAGGGAAGTTGGGGGAGATGACCACCATGTTTTGGAGAAAGGAAAGTTGCCTTCTAGGTTTTGTAACGATCCCTAACTCCTATTTATTGTTTACATGCTTTTCATATTCATTGTTTATAGCATGTCTCATTGTTTAGTG